>JAJEKB010019377.1:0-33283 GCA_022393335.1 Macrotrachela quadricornifera
AAGAAATCACCATATTGTTTTGTAAGGCATCGCAAAGAGAATACATTTCTTTGTCTCCTATTTTGTTTGATGCCATATAAAGTGTAGTTAGTGTCTATGTAAAATAACAAAAACCAATAAAAGATAAAGATAGATAAAGAAAATATGATACTGACTTTGTTTGTTTCTAATAAATTACCCATATGATCAGCCCTTTCGTAGGCTTAGGGCAGTTCAATATTAGTTCTGATCTTAGGGACTATGTGACAGTTTTTGTGCATTTTTTTGCATGTTATATATACTTTTGTGCCTAACTTATGTACTTCCTTCCCTATGTGCTCATTTAATTATTGAGACAAACTATTTTCCTACTGACTATATGCAGGGGTCGCAGCAGAGGGGTATGATAAAGAAGGATTTTACGAAGGAATTTTTTTAAAAAAAAGAAGGAAATTCGAACAGAAGAAGGAAAGGAAGGAAAAGAAGGAATTTTTCTGCAGTACAGTGTTGTAACGAATAAATTGAATACGACGTTCAATAAGAAACGATAGGAATGAGCTCAAACGAGTAAAGTAATTTTCGAATCATTATTTTGCCACGTTATGAGACTGTTCTCTCGGTTTTTTACTGAATGCGAACAGAGAACGAATGTCAAAGATGAACAGCTATTTCCTCAGTCACGCAATGTCCGTGCATGTTGTTGTCGTCCGCATGTCTCAATGACTCTTTCGGTAGTTTTACAGATCACGCATATCCCTTACTAGAGTCTGTCGAGTCCTACGCGTATCTGAATCCAAGCGAATTTGGATCTGATTGGGCTCTTAAAATTTTGTGTTAACTGAGTCCAAGGTCAGGTTTGGACATTATTAGACTCGTTAGGTTCAACTTCTTATCCACATGCGTTATCATGCTGTGTGAAGATTATGAAAATTCGTGTATGATCGAATCTATTCGTTAATGGGATGTCAAATATGTGCAGTAGCATTCTCATTCCGTGCTCATAAAATAGGTAACACAATGCTTAGTGGCCATTTCCACCTGCCACTTTCACATATAGCTCGAACGAAACGAGAAGTTAGTCTAAATACCACCCCAACCTTGATGTGACAACTCGAAGGTGATTCAAAGTTAAGTTTACTAGACAACTTAGCTTTTAGTGCTCAAAGTTGAATATAACTCGACACTATCTTTCTATTTGTGAAAAGATATTTTCTATCACTCGATATTTCTGATATACCCTAGCTGCTTTAAAATGCTTTACGACTTCATCGAACCAGACGCACTTTTTCGAGTTCTCCTTCTGAGTAGGGCTTCTGTGTGAGTTGTGTGATTTTTATGTTTCCCATCAAGTTGGATTAACTAGAAAAGTTTCCAGTTTCTTGATCGAAGCGCACTGTACCATATACTTTTCAAGTTTGCCGATAGGCACAGAGTTCAATTATGACTTTTAAGTCTTTTGACCAGAAAAGTCAAAAATCGCCGTTATAATTTGAACTCAATTGAAAAAGTTGAAAAACATTAAAAACTATAGTTCAAGCGGGAAGATCCAAGGTCATATCTGATACTGATTGACTAACTTAATTGGCATAGAAAATTGGACGTTGATTTTTAGTTGAGCTGAAATTAACTTACACGTGCCATCCCCGTTCTCGTTCACATGCACTGCCATTGCGTACTACTGAGTGTAATTCGCTTTTCTGCTTATTTCCATCAACAACGATGCCAAAAAAAACTGTGCATATTTTGTTCTACTGAGCGACAATCTCAATCAATACGTGACGGAAGGTTACTCGCGTAGACATCTATAAAAGCATGGTTATGCTATAATCCAGCTTTGGTTATGCTTCGTCACTGAGTATGTCAGACATTTTTAGCAGTGATCGAATTCCAGAGAAGCACCATCTTGTGTATCTCACCCTGGATATGGATGCCACGTAAATTGAAGTCTCATATACGTACCTTATTCTAAGCTTACGGGCTTTTCGCTAGACTTATGGTAAATTAAACATTTTCTGGAGTTTTAAGTCCTCCCAATTAGTGGCGGACAGCGACTAGGTAATGTTAAGAACTTGTTTTTGATGCTTCTGAGAGTCTATACGTATAAAAAGTGAAAAAGAAGGAAAAGAAGGATTTTAGGAGAAAAGAAGGACGAAGAAGGACATTATGAAAAAAGAAGGAAAAAAGAAGGAAAGAAGGAGCTCTGCGAGGCCTGCTATATGTCTACACCTCATACAGCTGATCATATTTTCTTTACAAAATACAAGATGTTTGAAGAGCACATTTATAATTAGCTTGAAGATCATGCTCATAATATAAGGCGTCATAGAAGACTTTACCATATAATATATACATAGATTTGTTCTTTTCAAAGAACTGTAGTATATAGTTCAGTTCCTTTGACCAGTTCCTCTGTGTTTGGAACTATGATCTGTCTTAGGTCTATCCCTTCGTCTTGGATAAAATTTTCCCTTAGATTCAATATGATAAGTGCCTGTATCACAGTTACTAGATGTAAAATCCGGGAAATAATTTGGGGATCAATTTTGATCAGTTAAAGTGTAGATTCTGAATGAAAGTATCAATAACGTTATTCTTCATCTTGAAAAGATAGATTTGAATAAAACAATGGAATATATACATAACAACACAATTAACCCAATAAATAACAAGTTATCAATTACACATGTCGCTTTGATTTCCCAATTGTTTTTTTTAATATAATATTCTTCATTAAAATGAATAATTATTATTAATTCTGATCTTTTTAAATGAAAATTTTCAATTTCTGCACATGACAAAGATGAATTTAAATGAATTTTTAGTTCAGTGTGAGTCAGTTATGTTAGTATCTGATTTTGTGTATGATCGTATTGATTTTCACTGTCGAAAAAAAACTACTCTAGGCATATGTCTACTCCAAGCGATTCAATGAAAATGTGATCAGCTTTTATTTCTTTTATAAAACTACACTCTTTGTTTCGATCATTACTACCAGTACCCTCTTGTTCTACTCTAGTTTGTGTATTTAATGAGTTTTTTTTTAAAAAAATCCTAAATTTGTAAAAATTCGGAAGATGTGGCAATTCTAGTTTGTATATAGCAGAAATGAGTAATCTAAGACAGATTATGAGAAAATGAGACATACAGTGTTATATTGCAACGCTTTTATAAGATATTGTACACCAGCAACTCCAAGTTCATTATTTTGAAGATTGAGCATGTTCAGAGCCTATGAACAAATCGAAAAAATCACACCAAAATGGTAAAAAGATGGTTATAAATCACCCTGTGGTCACGTAAGGCATCAGCGAGATACTTTCCTCCTTCAGCTCCAATATTATTATCGACTAGTTCGAGTTTTGTGAGTGTCTAAATATTCGATAAATAATTTAGAAATTCAAAATAACGAGGGAATATCAATAACTTTGTTCTTTCGTAGAGCATCAGCAATAAGCTTAGTTCCCGAATTATGAATACGTTTATTATTCAATGAGATTTTTGTCAGTAACTAAGAATAAAGGAGACAGTCTATAAAAGTTAAAAATGACATGAAATTGAAAAATGACATTATCATTTTTCATTTGGATAGAGGCGTCAATAGCATCGTAGTAACCAGTTCCATTTCCTTTTAATGACAGTCTGTTGAGCATCTGTACATAGAAGAAAACGTGAATAAAAACTAGCAAAGAGAGACTACCAGATACCATCTTATGTTCTAAATCATCAAATAAATATTGTGGCTCAGGAACAGTTATTTTTTTATTATTTTCGAGATAGATAATCGTAATAGTCTGTGTGCAAAGAACATAATAAGAATAAAGCAGATACGAATAAAGATTACCGTGTTATTTTCTAATGCCAAAGCGAAATATCGTACGCCATCGTCAACAATATAGTTGTTTGTAAAACTGATTTTTTCAAGTCCCTACATGTTGAGAAAAAGTTATTTTCTACAAAACAAAGACGAAAAAGTAAATGAAATCACATTGCTCTTTCGTAATGTTTGTGCTAGAAATTTTGCTCCATCATTTGTAATATCATTATCACTGAGATCTATTTCTTTTAGTGCCTGTTAGTGATGACGAGTGTCCTCGCTATCGTTTCTCCTTCTCCTCCATAGTACATCACTTTTAGAGACATTCTTTCTTTTTCTCACTTACATTGTGTTTTATGTTTCTTCACGGCATGTTCTGTTTTTCGAGAAAGAATGTTATCTTTGATACCATTCTTTCTCTTTGTTTCGTTTTTTTATATGATGGTGTGTTTTATTCGTTTTGGAATCAGTTCCTTCTTGTTTGTTTGTCGATTCTTTTCTTTTTTTTTTCAAATACATTTATTACAGTGCAGTTTCTCTCTCCCTCTGCAGACAGGATTTAGTTTACTTTTCAGAGAGAGCTCACAAATGTGTATTGTTTATGAAAAATATGAATCTTATGTCAACACAGTTTATGTAAAAAACAATGAAGCACATAATCAAAAGAAATAGTTGCTTAAATATTCTGGATCTTCTTAAATCATAAAATCCAAATTCTGGATTAAAATTAGAAGAACCTTTTGTGTTGTTAAAATAATATACTATAAAAAATGACCTATCGCTTATAGTTTACGAAAACATTAATGAAAAGCTAAATGCACAATACATCGCCATCGACCACCCTCATCGTGATACAAATTGAGCTCATTTTATGAGTTATTTGTTATTGATTTCGAATATTTTTTAAGTAAATTAAAGTTTAACTAATCGTTCAATCTCTCCATGTCCCCCAAGTTTGAAAAAATAGAGAAGAAAAGATTTTCATTATAGGAAAAATAACAAAAGCTATTTCTTCTTGAATATAAGATAACCAATCATTGAATGTCCCCATGTCTCTATATTTCCAAAAATTTGCATTAAAACAAAGATTTTCATTGAAGCGAAAAGAAAATATTTATTATTAAAAGAATCTAAGCGATTATTCAATGTCCCCATGTTCACATCATATCAAAAGTTTCCTATCAGTTTTTATAATTTAAATAATACTTTTCGTATATCTTCATTTTTAAGTAAACCATAAATCATTTCAAACGATAAGCAAACAATGTTTTTCATTAACTTGTTGGCAATATATTGCAATCTATGATTGAAAATTAATATTCCAATCTCAACTAGATTCCAAACTCGCCTGGAACATATGCATTCATTCAATTTTTGGTAAACATTCAAACAAAAATGCATAGAACCGAAGAACTGTCACACTTCTTCAGTTCCCTCCATTTTCTCGAAAAAAAAAGGCATGACTAGATTTTCCCTGATGTTGATTGCCTCCGTTCCTCAAGGGATTATCATAGGTAGCTACTAGGTACCTTCAAGTGATTGACCACAATATTTGAGTACTATCAGTGGATTTGTTCAAAGTTCGATTTAAGGAGCGCTGGTTAGATGAACATGATGTCAATTCCCAGTTCTCATGAGAAATGATGTATTTTAGCTGAAATTGTAGGGGAGTGAAGGAATTCCTAAATCTCAGTCGTTGGAGGCCCCTATTCTCTAAGTTTTAGCGACTTCATTATTGTTCTAACTATGACTTTTTGTCTCACCTTCGCTCGTTTTTTTGTTCCTTTAACACACTTTCTTTCAATAGACAAAGGGTTCTTTTCTCTTTACTACATTCTCTCCAAAAATTGAATGGAATTGTCCTGAATGTCTAATTTGCTGTAACTGATCGCCGAAAATATTGTACTAATTGTCGTTCAATGTTAATTTTGACATGCACTTGTTCTGGTAAATCTGACTTAAACGTGAATAATTATCGTCATCGTGACAATTACAGTTGCTGTACACCAGAAATTGAAGAAGATAGACAACAGAAAGATGAAAGAGAAGCTACTCGTTATTCAACAAAAATTTCAAGCGTTAGATGATAATAAGTACTATTAATGTCTTGAATTTATGCATAGACCATTCGTTTTAATATTTTGTGCTAGAGTAGGCAATGACTAATCACTAACATATTTTTTTGTTTCTAGAACAACGACCGTATTCAAACTGAAGTCACACTAGTAAATCTTGTGTTCAATATACTATTCACGATGTCGAATAAGTACAAGAATTGTATTCTATGTGTGAACAATCACTGATAAATTATTATTCCCATAGGAATGACCAAAACACACATGGAAGCATCACACTTTCTTTATCTCCTATGAATCTATTCATAGTTACATTATGAAGCAGAAAGCATTAGCGGCGTAACTAGAACAGTGGCGACTCGCTGGCGGTGCCCGGGCAGTATAAAGGTTGCGGCACTCTTTTTTTGCTTCTAACTTTTTAACTATATGTCATGAGAGCTTGGAACTTTCACCAGATATGCTATCCCTTAATGCTAGATTTATGATACAAAGCTTAGACCTTCATGACATTTAGTTAAAAAGTTAGAAGCAAAAAAAGAGTGGCGTCACCTTCTACTGCCCGGGCACCGCTAGCGAGTCGCCACTGTTCTAGTTACGCCACTAGAAAGCATGGTCATTCTGAACGTTATATCAATACAGAATTTGATTTAAATCGATCAACAGTCAATTATTTTTTGTCAGAAGTTATATGTATATATGTATATTACACTACTGTGTCTATCCAGAATTAGTGTCATTATCTGCTGATTTAGTCAAAAGAACCAGCAAACGTGGACCTCAAAAACATTATAAGTTAATTGTTGTTTTAATTTTCATTGTGATTCCATAACCTTATGATGTAGAACCAAGTAAAGAATATCACTATGAAAAAAGCTCAAAAAACTATGCGATGAAAGTACAAATAGCTTGTGACTTTAATCATCATATAGCAAATGTGTCTCAATGCTCTAAGAGCGGTGTATATGATATTAAAATTTTGAGAGAATTAGCACTATTGGAGTATACAAAAGAATCTGTCCAAATTATTAGTGGCAAAGCATATATTGACGAAGACTATGTAGTTACTCTAAAAAAAGAAACCTTATGAACGTGAATCAATGGATGAAGAAAAAAGTTATCTCTGCTCTTTTTAATATGAACTTGAATAAACATCCCATTCGTAAATAAACAACAAGATAACTTATATTTTCTGATTCAATAGCTGATAATACAATTATGTTGCTGACTTATTTTCTGTTCTTTGAAATTTTGTAGAACTCGCTTATATTTTGGAAGAAAATATTGATTATAAGCTTTAAATCGAAGTTTAGCGGCTCCCCTCTCCTCCTTTCCCTCTTTCCGATCAAAACACAGTTCCCACTACAGATACTACCTATTACAGACATCCGCCCATTACAGACAACTCTCTATTAGAGGTCGGTGCCACATTTGAAATGGTTTGTATCTGTGAGTTCCACATTTAAGCTACAAATAGGCTCCACTGAAAGCCTTTTTTTCTGTTACCAAGAACTTCCCAGATCGAAAGAGCACGGTCATAAACGATCGTGTGCAGAGAAATACCATCGTATACAACTGTACTTTGGCCTATTACTTGTCTCAGTATTACGATCGTATGTCTGTATCGTATACGGAGATAATACGGCCGTTTATTCACTTAGTAAACGGAGGTCGTATACGGACCCTGTATTCGTTAGCTTGGGTAATGTTCACAAATTCGATTCTAAGTACATTTAACACAATGCTTGAAAAGAAATACTTCAAAATTGGCGTTTCTAGTGATATGTGGATTAAAAACAGTGATAGATTAATAGCACTCTATATTAACTACATCTAGTTAAAAAAATCATCTTTTTCTCATCATTGATAGAAGCTACATAAGTAAATAAATGTCAGAGTACTGTATCAGTTGGCTAATTTCATACATATTTTGAAATATGTTATTATTATTATACATACGAATATAAACGTCTTTTGTATATCTCGACATTTTATTTTCACTAATTTAGAAACTATGAATATGAATAGTTCTAGACTCTATTTATATAATGTTCGATCCCTTTGCACTTTTTAGAAGTTTAAAGATCAAAAGTCTAGATAAGAAAAAAATTCGAACATTATGACGATAGACTAACCTATTAAAACTAAATAGATCATTTTGTTGATACATATTTCTTTATTAATTCGAACAATTATATTCGTACTGTTCACTCATTTCTTCTTAATTTTATCATTGCACTTATTGATGTTGTTTCTAAAATATTCAATTATTGAATATAACTTTCATGTTTGAGCTCCAAGAAATATTTAGGACATAAAAATATAAATTGGCATAGATATTTGCATATATGACCTATTTATGTAAAAAAACAAAAATTCAGTGTTCTTGCTAAACCTCCATTGTTTGTCATGTAAGAAAATGATATGATATCAGCAAAAAAAGATAAAGAACACTTGATTTATTCGTTTTTAAAAGGTTTGCATTCTTTTATGAATACACATTCTTTCTCAGATAGACAATTATCCGTAACTTGTTGTGAACCTTAAAAATGGTAAGAAAGTTGTTATTCGCTGAAAGACTATTTTTATAATCCTTTTAGGGTAATGTACAAATGGAAATTCCTTCAAACATTCCACATTCAAATCAAACATTACGTGATAATGCTCTTCGTATTACTCTTAGTTTTTTTGGCTGGTTAACATTTTCCATTGTAGCAGGATGGATTTCAAAACGTCTTATACCTAAAGTCAGGTATATAAAATTTTATATTATATTTTAAAAGTTATGAAAAAATGATAGAAAAATATTTTTATAAATAGAGCAATGGAACCAAAAGATCAATTGCTTTGGCAACTAGCATTAGCTCGAATGGCATTTGTAGTATCACCATTAGCGGGTATGATTTTCTTGACAAAAATTTCACTTTCATCTAAGAATATTAATTGAGTATTCCGTTTGCAAAATTCGAGAGGTCATATTGATTTATCTGACAATAAAAATGAAGGTATATTTAAACATCCTAGTATGTTTAAAAACATACAAATATTCCTTGTCGACATAACTCCTCAGAATGTGAAGAATGACATTCCTATTTTGATAAAACTTATTTTTGTATATTTAGCTGCATATAATGTTTATATTGATAAACGTGTTACAGTTGATTATGTATTAGCATCAACGGATGTATCATGGACGTTTGTAACTGTTACAGCAGGTTTTTTTGTATTTGAAGAATTAACATTATTTTATTATGATATAAAATATAGCTCCTTTTCAAAAGAATTACATGCACATCATTTTTTTACACTTAATGGATTTTTTCTTTCTGCGTATTATAATCGTGCTCATTATTATGCATCAAAAATGTTTCTTTTACAATTCAGTACACCATTTACATGCATTTGTTGGTGTTTATTAAAATTAAAACTTGAAAAAACAAAATTTTGGAAAATAAATCAATGGGTATTAATTTATATATTTCATACACGTTCAGTTATTGAAATATCTTTATGGTATGATATTTATCATGATTGGAATAATATTAAAGAAAATCTTCCATGGCCATATACTATCAATATGATAATAGGTCTTACTGCTCTTACTATTTGGTTAACACCGTATTGGACATATAGAAAAACAGTTCAATATTTTTCTCCAAATTATTGGTATACGAAAGATAAACAAAAAGAAAAAGATGATGTTTTCAAAGCATCCTGAATAAATTTTGCAAAAAATTAACAATTATATTTTTACTATTTTGAATGTTTTTATTTCTAATCTATTTTATAGTTTATTTTAATAATAATTTATTCTAGAAATAATTAGAAAAATTTAATGTAATAAAATTTAAGGGTACCTCCCCCTCTTTTTTAACGATTTTCAGATCTCAAAGACGGTAAGTCTGATTGAGCTGAAATTTTTATGGCAGATAGACCATCTAAATTGATGAGACACAAGTTCGAGGAAAAAATTTTCTAAGACGGTTTTCATGGTTTTCTGTGGAACCTACCGGTTTTCCATAGGCTCTCATCTTGGATCAAGACTTTGTATGTCAAGCCTTGTCCGATTTGGCTGAAAATTTTTTTGGAGATACCTACGGCCAAATCTCAGAGGTAATTTTCAGCTTTTTCAAAAATCTCGCTTTCTTTTTTTTTATAAGAAAAACACGTAAAGATTTTCTCCAAAACCAAGTTTTTGACATTTGGAACTCTATAAATCCTGATAGAGATATCAAAAAAGGAAAACCGCCGATTTTATCTCTGGAGAATAGTTCAAAATATCTATGGTAAAAATTTCAGCTCGATCGGACGCAGTTAAAGGGAGGTTGCCCGGTCCACAATTTAGTCCTCTGCTAGAAAAAGTAGTTTTGAGAAAAATGAAAAATAAGTTTGAGAACAGACTGATTTTTTTCAACATTTTTATGCATGTGAGGTTCTCCTTTTGGGAACATAGCTAATGGCTTCTACTACCGTGAACTACGAAGGCAGAAATACTATATATAGGATCTTAGCCTGCTAATGTTCGAGAAAACTCACAATAAAAATGCCTACCGTCTCTTGAGGATGTAAATGAATGAATAATAATAATGATGGTGAAGATTTTATTGATGATCATCAATAAAATATAACAAACAATAATGATGAAAAAATAACAAAGGAAATAATCACGACGAGACAAAATAGAAAAACAAAAACAACAACAACCACTGAAATATATAAATATGTATATATTTATATATATCGAAATATAACATAGAAGGATAGAAAAAATAACGTAATAATAGAAAGAAAGAAAGTCTCTATCTTCCTATATAACTGAGATCGAAAACTGAGGGGGTGGCAGATGCATAATCTTATCTGTCGGTGCCCTTTATAATTAATAAACCTGTTCGTAATACAATTCAGTCTCATTACATATAAATAGTAATGAATGAAGATAATAGTCGGTGCAATTTATAATGAGTGATGACAACTATCTTCTTGTCTCTTACAATCAACATAATTTTATCTATCTAACATGATAGGCAAACACAATAATACGTCGTAAAAATAAATAGGTAAAACGAATTTTTTAAAGAACTAATCTACATAGCAGAGTTTCAATGCATGACTACTTATATTCTTCTGTTTTCTGCTATTTTCATGTTTAATGCATCAAAACGCCGTTTTTAGCGTTTCTGTGTCTGCATGGGTAGTATACAATAGCACTTGATTGTTACTCACATACAGAGCAGAGGAGAAAATTATGTAGATATCCTACAAGAGATGGAAATTACTCTATGTTGGAAACAAGAAGACACACTGAAAAAGTAATTCATCTAGAAAAACCTACAGAGAGAAAGATAAAGATGTGAAATGTGTCACAATGTGTTTTTTTTCGACATGATTAGAGTTGGATAAATCCTTCGTTATCGTTGTCAATAAAACTTCTTTCGTTCTTCGTCAGCCATAGTATAAACCATTGCAACAAATACGTAGTATGAATATATGTGCTCTCGGTTGTCACAAGAAACGTATACACCCTGAGAATGTATGCGATTAGCAAACTTCAATGATATTAAAACAATATTTGTATTGGAACCAACAGTTGACCGTAATTCGAAATGCAATCACGGCCCTAAAATAGTAGGTCGATTGTATTAAAATACAGTCTAAAATATTTGATAATCCACTACCTCATATGGAACATAGGGGTTGCATTGATCAGGCCGCTCGAGAACAAGACTATGCTACTCTGGTGAAAAACTATGCTGATCAATACGCGCTACCGCAATAACCCAGTGGAAAATACTTATTTAGACATCAAGATTGTTTCTAAATTCAAACAGATCATTAGTTTTTTTTCAAATAAAACATCTTCGTGAACAAAAAATTCTCTCAGTGTTACTGATAAGATCAGTTGTTGAGAATACTGGTTTATTTAGAAGTAGATATGCAATTGAAATCGTAAGAATGATACGAGGCGGATATTTTAAGTGAACAACACGCTCTTATAAATGATATCTACTAGTAGTTTGGCATGATTTTTGACTTTATTAATTATTATATTATATTTCTCTTCTTAATCTCAATTTTATACTTGAAAATCGGATCGTCTTTGTTAAATACTGATTTTTATTGATTTTAGAACGAACTATTGTATTTTTGCCTTTACATTATGCTCGAACAGCTCGACCATTACATTGATCACCTAATGGTGATTGTACTGATAATGTGGAACTATCTTCACTCAAATTGACTGTACCAAGAACGGGTAATGTAGTTGAATAAGTAGATGGTATTGGAACAGGTACAGACATCGTTGAGAGTCCATTAGGACATTGACCGGTTAATTTGCCAGATATATTCATGAGCAAGTTTAGTGTTGTTTTTATTTCGATTTCTCCAGTGAAACAACAACAAACTTCTTGATTGCACAAAGGACTGATGTTGAATTTACCAATCCAATTAGGATTTGCACCTCGAACAAACAACAAGACAGTAAAGATATGAACTACGTAGACAATTATACACTTACCATGACTCAAATTCGCAACTACACTCAGGAGAATAAAGCAGGCGAATGCAGAAAACATCTTTGATATTTACTAATGAATACAAGAATCAAATTCGTTTCTTCCAATCATGAGTGGAAAATATTATCGTGCTTTATAAGTGATGGGGCACAGCATTTCATATTCCCACGATCCAAGGGTCTTTTCATTATATCAATATTCCATCTAGGGATCAAAACAATCAACATTCATCAACAGAACAAAAACAAAATATAGAGAAAGGAATATATTTCGTCCAAAAATGTTATAGTGTGAGAACAGTAACGAATGTTTATCAATAAATAAAAGATATAACATATAGGGTGGACTATAAATAACACTCCGATAAGAAATGTAAATATCTTGTTCAAATATCGACCAAACAAACCGAAATTTTAACCGATGATAGAGGCTTACTTAAAATTTTTTCATACGAGACAAATCGACGAAATCACTGGTACTATCTAGTGAGATTGTCATCAATAAGGCATTTTCCCTTGTTATGGGCTCCATTGTAACTAGATTTTTGTTCAACAAAACAATAATGGTAATTAATTTTGAGGATTTTCCCTGTGGTAAGACAAAGAAAATCTTCAGCATCGATTATCATATTTATTTTGTCGAACAAAAATCTGATTATAAAGGGTGTTTCGTATTGTTCAGTTCATGTACCACCAGTCGCATAACCACAGTTTACTAAAGTATTATTTCGTATAAGAACTTCTTCAGCATAATTTCCTTTTCCCCACCATAATTCTGGTTGCATTACTAGACCAGCGATGGAACTGGCATTAATGACATTGGATTGAATTAATCCATCATGAGCTTTCAATAATATTTCCTTGTAAAACATATTCAGATCCAGTTACGGAATCTAATTTTTCTTATTGATTAGCAGAAAGAATTGTTGATTGAAGAATACTAAGATTATCAGGATAGATGATCAGAAATACAATACTTTGCCACATACTTTTCGAAAAATAAATGGATGCAGATTGATGTTTCTTTTGATATTGAAGGATTAAGCACTCAGATCAAATAACCTTTATCACAATAGTTTTCTTTTCTAAAATTGATGAGACATATATGATAAAAATAGAAATGAATACATGGAATGTATGAATATTCAGTTGATAAATATCATGAAAAGATAGCATTTGAGATATCCTCTGAAAGTCATTTTTAATTGTTAAATCAACGATAGTTAATCGCTAGCAGAGAAAAACCCAACGGAGATGTTATACAAAAACTGACAAAATATTGTCGAATAATTTATATAATAATTTTTCTATCGAGTATACGTATTTGAAAAAAAGTAATTCTATGAAAATATTTAAAAAAATATCATATGTAGCATGGATACTTTAGCAGTCTCACATCCTAATAATTACAATATATTGGAAACAAAGAATATATTTGTCGTTCACTAACCTATAGTTCAGCTTAAGTCAGTACTCAGTCGGACTAAGTACCCAGTGAACTGGACTGGTGCATGTCTAATTCTATGTGATATAAAAAGAAATCAACTATTATTCTTCGTCATAGTTAGTTTAGGTCAAGATATTGAAACATCATCATTCACATTATAACATTAATATATAAAAATAATATTGAATTATTTATTGATATGAAAATGTCCCAAGATAAGATTGACAACTTATTAATTAATTATTTTGAGCCAAATGATCGATTTACATGACTTTACAGTGAATGAAAGTTCTTACGATATGGCTAAATTATTGTGAAAAAAAACTGTGACATGAACAAATCTAATTTAGACAATAATAAATCTTTGAATTAAAAAATTTCATTTGAAACATTAGTAAATAAACTAATGAATTATAGAAAGTTGCTTAATGAAGACGCATATAATACAACGAATACTATATTAGACTATTATTGGAATAATATTAGTAAAGTTTGACAATATATTGTGGTAATCTCGGATTTGTGCATATATACTTACATTTCATTTTAAAGAATTAAATATTTGAATTAGAACATATTTACATTTCACCGACTTCATTAAGTTAATCAGAAATTATTTTCTATCACTTGAATTTTATGCCTGATAACGTTTCTTTATTTGAATATTTAAAAATTGTGTACGATAAAAAATTTCAATAGTTTGGATACTTTTTTTTACCGATTCTTTTTATGAAAGATGCGATCAGCCATATCTCTTCGTCAGTCAATAGCTTAAGTAAAGTTAGATATATATCCAAAATATTAGTCTTTTTATCATGCAGTCTAAAAAGATAGGAAAGACACATTTTCTCTATTTTTTCTTATATCATGAATCTTTTCAAAAAGGATAAAAATAGAGAAAATATATCTTTAGTAGTTCTTTTAGAAGGTATGATAGAAATCTAATATTTTGGATCTGTATATCTAACTCGACTCGAGCTATCGACTAATGAAGAAATATGACTGATCATGAAACGAGAAAAACAGTATTTGCGGAAAACCACTCTTAGAATTCTACCATTTTGGATAATCACGGACATTCGTAGATGATCGTTGCTGTCCTTAAGAGTGATTGCGTCTTTTAGAAATGTTAAAAAAGTTTTCTTTTAAATCTATTGAGAACTATCTTAGTTTATACAACATCGAAACAATATGTCAGCAACAATTGAATATGAATATTATAAATTCAATTGATTTATTTCATTATTAGATCATTTTCTTGTCTTATTAAAAGACTGATTTAGTATTCAAAACATTTGATGATGTTGTATTTCAGCTATCGAATTACATCAATCATCATTATCGAATTTACTCATTGGAATTAGATTCGAAACTTTTCAATGAAAACATAAATGGATTAATACATCTTTGCAAGCAAAGCTATTGATTCTTTCAATAAGTACAACGAGTCTTTTTATTCTAATATCAAAGTTTTATGACAAGTATTCCCAGTATTATCTGTAACTATGGCAACAACTGAAAGGTCATTTTATATATTGCAATTAATTAAAAAACCATTTATGTTCTACTATTTCCAAAACCAGACTAAATGCAAATCATTATTACTGATTTTTTTCAACTAAAACATCATATTAATTTTTCTATCTGGTTTCTCTGAAAAACTATGTAGTTTAGAATGCGATGCTCTCATTTCCTTTATTATATATAAAAGTATTAATAAAATAATGCTATATGTTCTTTTTTATTTCATACTATTCATATTGTTTTTAAATATTTATTAAATAAATAATAAGAAATACTATCGTAGGCGCATACTAAATATCACCTTATATGACGATACTAGTCATCACCTATGTTCTTTTTCTCTTCTTCTTGATTATGTCATTCAATTTGCTATCTTCTTCAGGTTTCTCTGCTTTCAATATTAGTTATAATTATCTACCTCTTAGTGATTATTATTCAATAAATCGCAGTTGATTTTTATTCATCTTCAATTCGTTTTATCATTGGCTATTCCACTCTGATACTTGTCATTATATATAGTTACATCTCACTCTCTACCAAAATTCTAGACCTGCCATTAAGTAGAACTATCAGTCATTATAATTTTAAATTAAAACTTTTTTTTATTGAGTTTTAAACAATGAAAATTTTTTCTGTACAATTTATTAACAAAAAAAACCTAAAATTAAACAACAAGATTCATTTTACAGTTGAGTTTGATTTGGATAATGATTATTTAAAAAATTGATAATATTGTCTGCCGTCTCTTTAAGCTTGTCAGTAGTAATTAGATGACCACAGTTCTCAAAAATAACCAATTCAGCATTGGGTATCAATTGAGAAAAATAATATGCACCCTCCACAGAACATAACTAAAAGACAAAAATTTTTATTTCATTTTCACTATAATTATATATATATATACCTGATCTTGTCGACCCCAAATAATCAATGCTGGACATGAAAGATCTTTCAATTTATCATAAGATTCTTTAAGATTTGGATAATCATTTTCAAAGGCTGATTTAATAACTAAAAAATAATTTATAGAGAAATAAAAATTTTCTATAATAATTTATTCATTACTTATTTTATGGTGATCTATCGTAGGTAATCTCATTTTTATAAATTCTTTAGCCAATAATCGATGTAAAGGAAATTTCCTCATTGACATTGTCTGAATTGACATGTAGAACTGTTCAGCTGTTTCTGGTAAAACTAAATCATATTTTCCCGATATTAATTGTCTCAATACTTCTGTTTCATATTCTTCTCCAGCTATAAAATAAATAAGAATAAAAGTATTTCATAGACCATATAAACTGTATGAACTTACGAGGCACAGGAGCAAGTAAACAAATCATGGCTACATGAGACATGTATTTTGTTGCAAATAAAGCAGCGATAGAACCTCCCATCGAACTACCAATAAGACATACAGGTTCAGTCAAATTTAATTTGTCAAAACACTAATAAATGTACAGACGATACATAGAATATGAATTTATTAAATAAATAAATATAGATTGTACAATACCTGTTTAAGTTTATCAACAATGCTAGTAGCTACATAATGATTTTCATTGAATCCACTACTTTCTCCATGACCAGGCATATCAATTGCGATATAATGAAATCTCTCAGGAAGTTTCTATTAATTAATAAACATTTTTGTTTTTGTACAATAATCGATAGTAACCTACCCTGATTAGACCTAACCATACATTTTTATCGGTTGAGAATCCGTGTAAAAGCACGATAGTTGGTTGTTCTGGAACTTTAGATCCTTTTTCAAAGTAGCAAAACGTGACAGTTTCATTATCGTCGTCAATTGATAAAAATCGTTTTTTTAAATGAGTTCGATGTCTATTTAATCTACAAAATATAAGGTATTATTTCAATTAATATTCAATCTTACTAACTTGTAATAGAGGTCTACAGATTGACGAGGCCTAAAAAATATCAAATGAGAATAAAATCTATTTAAAAAATTACAAATATAACCTACATGATTGTATATAGATAAAATAATTGAAAAAATTCACATTAATATTCAAACAAGTAATTTGAAATAGTCGAATAGTAATGCCGAAAATTATAATCCAAATATTAACGTTTTATTTAGCTACATTAATTATATCATACAGTAAGAAAACGTGTCCTTTTATATTATTATGTGATTAAAGGTAGTGGGCAACTCCACGCATTATTTGTTGTGAAAAATCCAATGAATGACGAAATCACGTTTATACAGGATGACGTGGGAAAAAAAATACTGCTTCATCTCTTACAAGGGCAAACAAAAAAGGTGCATGGTCATAGTCTATTTATAGCTTGATACATGTTAGTTATTTACTAGTTAAATTAACAATCATGCATACTCGTTCAGTCTCAAATTTAGATTATAGTTTTGATTTTTTTTGATCTTTACTATTTTTCATATGCACTAAAAGATATTTATTATATATTGTGCCTATTCCTGCATAGAGGTGGCAACGCGCTACATCTAACGCTATTTTAAAAAGCAGTGATTATGTAACCGTTTGATGGGCGGTGGATCATATATGCATCTGTTTTTTTTTCTTTCTATTCTCTCGTATCCCCCTCCAGCTTTTTCTATTCAAAAGTCGCCCATCGAAGGATTAATAGATAGAAATAATGACTCATTTTATGCATAAGTGACATTGATAGTATTTGGATTTTTTTATATCGCTGTTATGTGTTTATGGTCTTTTTTTAATTGAATATTTATTTATAAAAACTAGCGATTTAATTAATTGTATTTAATCGTTTTATTATAATAAAATGGAACATTGATTTTTGATAATGGAGTACTCATCATCATTATAGTGAACTGATTATGAAGGAGTATTGGATGCAATGGTCAGAAAAATGATGACGGATAGACATAAGTATTGTGATATGCTTATTAAGAGAAATCTTCTATTAAAAGAATCTATCAATATAGAAGTAGATGATAATATTGAATAATTTTCATGAAATAGGGTTGTAGTGACTCCCACTCGTGTTTTTATAGCATTAGTACAATATTAGATAGATTTATTATATATGATTTGATAGAGAAGTTTAAGCATTACAAATTTTTTATGGGCCATGATTTTTTATTTTGGCGTTTTGAAAAAATAGAAGCCGTTTTCTACAGCTATATTACCAGAAACTAACCATATGTATAGTCATGTCATAACCATTTTCATCTGAGCAAAGAATTTCGAATTTTGATTTTTATATCTCCAAAGAGAGACCTAACGAAATTATGCTCAAATCCAAAATATGGAAATAATGGGAAATTATGTAGGTACTGGATGACAGAATCACATCATAATCCGTAGTACTTAGATTCGATCGGATCCTATTTTGGATCTAACAGTCTAATCTGACAGGTACAGAATGTGATGAATCTTCCTATATTTTCAGCCAGATGATAATCCAAGAACAAAAGATACATACTCAAGCAGAAAGACATCAGCTATATATACTGTCAAAAAAGTAGAGAAAGAATGTGCGGGCGGTGAAACACAACGTATGGAGGATGGAGGGGATGTATACGTGTGTGAGGGAGGAAACAGTGTGTATCATCTCTAGTTGATATGATATCGAAGAGCATAATCTAATACTGGTTAAATGAACGCTCATAAAATTTCTCAGAACAAACTATCTGGCCTGGAAAAGAGCAGTTTCGGGTAATTCCGATTGATTTTTAGTGTTTTTTTCCTACAGATTCCATTTAAAAGTTCACGGATCTTGGCTTTGGAATCTTCGATCTGGGAATAGACTTCTGTAGGATGATCAGATCCGTTGTCAGATTTATGAATCTGAGTATTTGTATTCAAGGTTTTTCTCATTTTTGATAGAATATAAGTAAAATAAAAAATTCTATTTTATAGAAGTATTTGTACTTCGATCAATATTTTCGTCATATTATCAATGAATAGTAAATGTTATTTTATCATCAAATTTTGAATATTTATTTATACATTTCTTTGGTTAAGTTTATATTTTATCATCAAAATAGTTTTCACAAAAAAAAAAAATTTTATTTGAATAAAAAGAAGTATACTTCTAAACACAGATCTGTTAATTAAAAGAATAAACAAAATTCATTATTTTATATTATAAAGTAATAAATAGTTAATCTTTTATTATAATAATAAAACATATTTGATTTTATCGTATATAATCGTTGAAATCATAGATTGATAGAAGATATTTTATTCTGGAATTTTAGATGATGTATGTAAAGAAAGATTAAAAAGCATACAAGAATACTCAATGGAATAAATGAAGCAGCACAAATAAGAAGTATCATACCAGCAGAACCATAGGATCCATGCCATGAAACATGAGATCGATCTCTTATATCGTACCAACATGGATAAGACATATTCACCTGAAAAAAACAAATATTTAATCGGATTAAGTTAAATGTTTTCACAAGTTATCGAATAGAATTATAGAATAGGTTACACGACATTTGCGCGCACGACTTTTTCGCGCGGTCTCACCCTCACTCAAACACACTGCACGGAAATGTTGTGTCATGAAATTTCTATACATACTTGATATTCTTGTGCTGCATTAATTGCATCTGTAATATGTTCATAATGACGTGCATATGTACTTTTAATTGTTGCATTAAATTGATCATCAGAATATTCAGTTAAATTTTTTGAAAGACTATAAATTACATGCCAATGTATTTGATAACATCGAAAACGTCCTCTAAATCGTGCACTGCACCATATTAAATGGTATGAAATATCTGTCACTTGACATGAACTCGGAAAATAATACTTTTTCATTGTACGTTCAGTGTCATAAAGTAGACCACCAATAATAAAAAAAGTGATGATGCCAACACTCAATAGGGTAACAAAGACGGAACCAATTACAATACATGGTCGTCTATAATTTATTGGTTGGGAACTCTCACCATTTGTTTTTATTCTAAATCTATCAAGAATATTTCTATGAATTATTCATTCATAAAAAAATATCAACGGTTTATAAAAAGAATTATTATCTGATGTAGCAAAAGTTTCGCGGCATTTTTTGTTTCGCGTACATCTCAATTTGAGAAAATGATAAAATCTTGATTTTTTTTCTTAAAAAATGCGCCGCGAAAAGCTTTACAAAGACTACATATAGAAATTTCTATGAACTGATTTTCATGATATTTTCCACGCCTTGAATTTGAAAAACCAACATGTTTTGTATTACAAAGAAATTTATTCATGTAAATTATGTAAAGCTTTTGAAATTTTTTCTGTATCGGACATATTCTTCCTTATAATTCGCCCTATCACAAGGAAAAACAAATTTGAAAAAAATTGTGAAGATTATAAAGGCTTTCTTTCAGTTTGATACGAAAATATTGTTCTCTTTTAAAAGCAAATTTCAACCAAATAAAACATTTATATAATCCTTCTATAACAGAAAATTTGATAGAAAGGCAAAAGTCACAATTGTGTTATACTACATATCGTTTAAAAAAAGAAAATGAAACATTGTATGAAGAATAAAGAATGGATTGATAAAAGAAAGAAAAATCATTTTACTACTCACCGATATTTTTTTCGTATCTTTGACCATAATGAAGCAATGATATTCTTTTCAATTGATGTCTTTTCTTCAATCTCCATAAAAGAAAGGAGTAATGTTAGATTCAATCACGTATACTTTTCTTGATAAATTTTATAGAGAGCTCTTTTAAGTGGATATGTGAATAATAAAATATTCTCTTAGACATTATCATATCCTATTCTCATTGAAAAGATATGATGACTCATATCTTCTGAAAATATTTATTCTACATCATATTCATAAAATCTTATTCGATTCTGACTGTTACTAATTTCTCTACGCAATTCATTATATACAATTCATTGTCTCAAGATTAAATATGATAGTTGAGTATTACGATTAAATCACATATTTCCAGTCGTTGTCATACCAAATTTCTTGTCATACAAGTGCGACATCTAACACATGTTTGGTTTATAATGTGTATAGAAATATCTATCATAATCATTCTATGACTGATGTATTTAATAAGTAAGGTATCGGAAATGCAAAATTGGAGTGAAATTTTTTTCTCGTTCATATGTATATGATGTGATAGAGCTTGAAAATTTGATCACGAATATATATATTTTATTTCGATTCGATCGCTGTTTGACTGAGAAAAACACTAAACAAGTCGAATGACAAAAAATGTCATATATACAGTTATATCTGATTTTTTTTACAGAAATGACGAACTTTTGAGGACATATTTTGTCTTAAACTTTTTAAAAATATTATATTTTGAATCAGCGTGAAAAATTGAGTAAGAAAATGTTATTTGATAAGATGTAGAGCTAGCAAGGCTAAAAAATCCTATCAAATATAAATAGGCCCAACAGGCTAAAAGTATGTATCTGTGACCATTCTTGTAAATCTATCTAGTTTTTTGTGACAAGAGGTAGAAGCAACTGTCCTATCAAATTAGAATCGCCTGAACATGGGCTACAAAAGTTATCATTTTTTTTATGATTTTATTTTGTTGTTCAGAAAATTGAGCTTTTTCCTCATTTGATAGTAAAATCAGATAAAAGACTGAAAAACAAGCTTGTATTTGGTCATTTTTATTACCATGGCTCAGTTATAAAGTGAAATAAATGGCATATTCGGAATCAGCTTCAAAAGTTGCATCAAATGATACATGTTTTAAGAAATTTTTTTTCTATGAAAAATTGACCTCTAGGGATCCACGGGCAAAATTTAAAAAAAAATAGGCCTGAGGGGAACTACAGGTCAATTTTTCATAGAAAAAAAATTTCTTAAAAGATATCATTTGATGCAACTTTTGAAGCTGATTCCGAATATGCCATTTATTTCACTTTATAACTGAGCCATGGTAATAAAAATGACCAAATACGAGCTTGTTTTTCAGTCTTTTATCTGATTTTACCATCAAATGAGGAAAAAGCTCAATTTTCTGAACAACAAAATAAAATCTTAAAAAACAAAATGATAACTTTTGTAGTTCGTGTTCAGATGATTCTAATGCGATAGGACAGTTGCTTCTATCTCTTGTCACAAAATACTAGATAGATTTACAAGAATGGTCACTGATACATACTTTTAGCCTGGCTAGCTCTACATCTAATCAAATAACATTTTTGTACTTAGTTTTACATGCTGATTCCGAATATAGTACTTTCAAAAAGTTCACGAAATAACTGAAAATGAAATTTGACAATTTCTATAGAAAAAAATAATTCATGGTAAAAATAGCATTTTCTTAGTCATTATAGTTTTTTACGATTTTCTCAGCCAAACAATGATTAAATCGAAATAAAAAGTATATATTCGTGATCAGCTATTCAAGCTCTATCACATCATATACATATGAACGAGAAAAAAATTTCACTCCAATTTTGCATTTCCGATACCTTATATAGAAATATATTCCTGTTTTTTCGTTTAATGGAGAAATAAACGAAAATTCTTATTTTTCTATAGCTGAGATATAGAATTACACTCTAATTTCTTTTTGTCTGGTTTGCATATAGAAGAAAACTCTTAAATTTTTCGTTTCACCAACATAGAAAAAGGATTTTTCTCCTGTTTAGCCAGTTGGTGGAAATATATTTTAATTTTTGTGCGTAGTTGATATTTGGTGGTTAAAATAAGTGCAAAAAAGTGGCAAATGATTGCAAGTGTTCGAAAAATTTTCTTTGAATTAATTTTTTTTCTTGAATAATGGAATTTACTTAGTATTCTTGAATTAAATAAATTTCATACTAATTTAAAATATTTTTAGTTAATTCTCATTTGAGAAAAACATGATAAATAATTTTTTAAAGATCAGAATAAAAGTGATGAAAAATATCTTTGATTTAATTCTTATGAATGTTAATTTATTCTTATTTTTCTCAAAAATAACATATGAAAATAACTTATATCATACCCAATTCTTTTACATCATATATCAACATACAATATTTCATTTTATGAATCATATATTAAAATTATTCATGTGAATTCAATCATTTGGCATTATATTCAGAATATTTGATAGAATTTTCATATGAACGTTATTTAAAAAGAAACACAGAAGTTTTTATCATTCATTATTATCAAACATCCTCTCTTCATGTGTCATTTTATGTCATAATGATTTTATGTGTGCATATAAAAGAGCCTATATAGCTTATATTCCAACCATATCTTTTTTTATAAATAAATAGATATAGTGTAATTATTCTGGATATATACGATAAAAACAAAATATTCATATTATTCAAATAGTTTTCCTTCTATTCGTTTTCTATCCTAGATTTAAAATATAGTGGGCATAAAATCCTTCAAAAAACTTGAATCAATCGTAAACAATTATTCATAACTTTCTTTTTTTTAAATCCATAACAAAAAACGAATGATAGAATCCTGTTTCGTTACTGCTACTGTCAGCGTATGATGTTCACTTCACTACTCCATCATCTAGTTATGTTCAAAAGACACAGCACATCATTATATAGAAGAATAGGAAAAAAAAGGAACAAAAGGAGAGAAGAATGATATTATTCATGCGTGACATTATGTAAGAATGGTGTGCCTATCAGCACATTATCTTCTCGAAATTTAAATACACACGAGTAAAGATCAATAAGTTCTGCTCTAAAGTGACAGATCCCATTGAAAAAAGACCGTATGCAAACTGATCAGAATGAATCCAATAATTCAAATTTTCGCCGATCATTTTTACATGAGTATTGCTAATCAAAGAGTCCAATTCAATAAGATAAAGTATCCTTTAGATAATAAAGATTAGTGAGAAGAGATTTATTCTTTTTATTTTATCTACTAGCAGAATGTAAATGTTCAAAATCAAGATGAAAATATATAACGTTTATAGTAGTATCGAATGAAATAAAAGTGCGTAGTCGCGGATTAATTTAGTTATTACATTTCAAATTCCTATTAAACGTATTTCTATTGTTCTTAAAACATATTGTTGCAATACGATCACATTCACAAAGTTGATGTGTGCATGAACCTGGTTGGTTAATACAATAGGGTAGATTCGTTTTGGGATCTAAATCCCAACTGTAGGTCGACAAATATGGCGAGCATGCTAAGAAAGTAGGACGATTATCCATAATGACACCATAACAGCTATCATGAACTTTGCAACAATGATCAGTTGCATCGACCGCTTTGCCTGAACCGCCGAAACCACACCTAAATAATTCAGACAAATGCATATGAACAATACAATTGAATATTATTCTCTAAAGATATTACCAACAACCATAACCATTGTATTCTAATGGATTTACATGTAAGGTTAGCCTAATCATATTGCCAAATTGCACGAAATTCCGATGTCGGCCGGAATTTGAATTAGTGGGAACTGCAGTTGCATGATAGACGCTGATGAGGATTAGAAGAATGAGACTGGTTACGTTCAAAGATATCATGAGTCGTTGGAAAACTTTATTTCTAGAATATACTACTAGTGGTTACATAGATCAATTTAGTCGTTTCGTTAAAATTGTATTGAATAGTTTGCTGTTTTACTCTGTTTATATACGTACGTTATATAGTGGAAGATAGCGGTCACACTGAAAAAACAATGTGCAATGGACACTATAACAGAAAATTTGAAGGAAATGAATGGCAGATGATGAATGTATACGGTAATTTTTATCTCTTTCTTTGTTGATTGGCTGTTGACGTCTTCTGATTAATGCTTAGTTATTTCATTACTTGTTGAATTTGATCTTTATTTCAACAATGACTTTCTCATATACATTTTCCCCGGCTATTTATCCTTCCTCATCTTGTCAAAAGAATGGTATAATCGAAGGATGATTTCATTGAAAGGTACTATTATCAAAGAATAGTATAATCGAAGGGCACTATGATTGAGAGATGATTTCATTGAAAGGTAATATTATCAAAGAATGGTATAATCGAAAGGCGATGTCATGTAAGAATGATACCTCCCAAAAGTGATATCATGTAACGTTGGTGTACTTCTCAACACAGAGATAAATAGATGATTGGTGGCGAAGAGGCTACACAATCCAGAGACAACAATTGACACAAAGAATAAGTAGCAAAACGTACCGAAAACGAGCAACGAAATAATGATAAGACGTTACGAAGACTTTCTTCTCTTTCAGATTTGTCCACGAAAGGAGAGTACACGATGATTGTTACTTATCGACAGGCAAACGTCTGAAACGCAATTAACCAAAATGATATTTTGATAATAAAGTTTTCATCAATTATTTTATAATGGCAAAACGAACTACAAATTAACATTGATCATGTATCGGAAGAATCTAAAGTTATTAATAAATTCTATTAAATACTGCAATTCGTTTACACATATCTTTATTTGATAAATTTGTTTTTATTTTAATTTTCGAATTTGATAATATTTCAAAGAATTTGAAAATCATTCGTGTCAATCCTAGTCAATTTTTGAGAAACCCCGAATGGATCTTCTAGGTTCTTGAATCTCGAAAATTTTTGCAAGTAATTGTTAAAATATTTTTCTGATTTAAGAGTTTAGGATCCTATCAGGATTTATTCAAGATCCTATTAAGGATTCCCTCAAGATTATAAGTAAAGATTTTATCGTGTTCTTGTTGGGATCTAGACTGAATTTTTGTATCAGAATCTTGTTAGAAGTGTTGATCACATCAGAAGAGAATCTTGGTAAGAAAATAACAAGACCAGTCAGAATACGAAACAGACTATTTCTATAAAGCTTACAAGACAAAGTCAATCATCAATCTAACGATAACAGGTGGAGTTGAAAATCAATATTTTTTTTATATTTTAGCGTTTAATGTCTATTTTTTTCTAGATGAATTCTTTTTAAATTTATTAAATTAATTTTTTTATTGGGTCTTTTTGTATTTTATAAAATTATTCTCTATATTTATATCATATGATGAATTATAGCGATTTTTCGGATAATACTATAACGCAGCAAATCTTTAGTTTGTCTCTATTTGTTGGAACAGCTATTTTCATAAGGTTTCATAGAGAACTACACAGACTATTTTTTGAAAAAAGATCAAGTAGATACGTCACAATGCGATATAGATACTCGCAAAATATGGAGAAACCTGTTTATTCTGGTTCACCCTTTATAGCACAAAATATTATCTGGTGATGAAGAAAATATGGTCTGAATTTAGCTAAATCGAATGTAACCATTGCATAGATTAGAGAGTAATATTGAATCAGTAACAGAAAACTGATATTACCAAATTAACGATCAAGTATATGTTTGCTCGCGACAATTAAGTGTGTAAAGCTCATTATCCATATAGAGCAGCCGATTACTTCTTGAAAAATGTCAGCTCAATTCTCAACCTTTGATGAACGATTCTTTTCTCTTACACGAAGTGTAGCGTGTCATTTTCGATTGTGAAATGCTTTCTCATGAACAAAAGAAGTGTTCTTCTGTTGTCGACTTTCAAGAATGATAACTCAGCATAATCACACTCTTACATTTCTGTCTCTGTTGCATGAAACGACCAGATCTGTGACTCTATGCATTTTTTTTGAGAGATTAAATGAATCGACATCTTTAGGAAAAAAACAATACAGATGTTCAAGTTTTACATGTCAAACAAAATGTATTTCACATGCATAATTATAAACAAATAAATTATAGATTAACGTGTACATCATTCAGCTTCATTATCACTGAAGGAGTTAAAGTCTAGTTGACTTGTTCGAATGTTTGCGTTCAGTGAATGAACCAAGAATAGCTTCGTCGAAAACATCCCTTAGACCTTTTTGTGTGAGTGCACTACATTCCAAATATTTGATAGCTTTAAGTTTCTTGGCCATCTTTTTGCCTTTAGTAAAAGTTATCGGCTTCTGTTGGTTCTTCTGAAGATTTTCTATTGTTTGTGGGTCGTCGCGCAAATCAATTTTGGTACCAACAAGAATGAAGGGTACTTCGGGACAATGATCAAAAACTTCTTTGATCCATTTCTCACGAACATTAGTCAGAGAGTCATGCGAAACCGTCGAGAAGCAGATGATAAAGACATTTGCCATTTTGTAAGCGATGGGTCGAAGACGATCGTAGTCATCCATGCCACCCGTATCAAAGAGATTAAGAGTATAGGATTTTTCACTGATCTTAACTGTCATTGCATAATCATCAAAGACAGTGGGTTTATATTGTGTGGAAAATTGATTGGTTGCATAGGAAATAAGAAGGGAAGTCTTTCCAACAGCTTTGTCACCGACGATAACACATTTAATTGTATTCATCCTCGTCGATATTTCTCTCAGTGTATAATATATACGATGTATAATAATATACTGATGTTTTTTAGAATCTCTCGTGCGAATAAAAAAAGATAAGGAGAGAAGAGAGATTGTTTCAACATAAGTTATAATATCGTGTAGCAACATGTATACAAAGAAGAAGAAGAAGAGAACGTTGCATGACTCCTACATATTGCAGCATCATATGATCTCGATGATGTCACAAAAAGAGAGATGATGACGCGTTTTTCTTGAAACTATTAAATATTCATTTTTTCATCTAGTTTTTTTTATCTCTGAAAGAGTTCTCTCAAATGGTAATACTATTCCTGCATTATATTAATGTTACAGTTAAAGATTAACTTCAATAGGAAGCTTTCTACATGCACATGTTGAGTTGTAAAGTACTTCTACACTTATTTTATTTTTTTGATTGATTGAACGTGAAAAAGTCATGAAGCTACGTGTTTTGAAAATTAAATATTCTATGCTAAGATCGGTAAGTGTAAGCCAATTGAAATTGAATTGTGAAAGTCTATAAAACAGTAAAGACCAATACTATCCCATTTATCGCTTAAAAGTTAAGTATTTGTCTATATAACATATTTGTTCTTTATTTGATTTTGATTCACAGAATATACAAAAATCTATGCATTTTTTGTATTCAAAAAGTCATTGTAAGACAATGCAAAAAATACAAGAACATACCAATAAAAGCGGTATGTTCATAGACAGCGATTGTCTAGTACTATTTCTCGATATTGCACTGAAAAGAAACGATAATGCCTTATATGCTGATGTATCTATGACTATGAATACTTTTGTCGTAGTAATTGTTGTTGTAGCTTACGTGCATTTTGACATATTTGAAAATGAACATCAGTATTAATGGTGATTTGTCATAAATCTTAGTCAAATGCATGAATAACATGAGATTTTTGTTTTTATTGATGAATAATAGAAATCACATGATGAATGTTAAATACAGATGTGAATAGACAGAATGAAAGAAATGAAATTCTGTTCATTAGTCTCGTTGGATTAACAGGATGTAGTAGCATTCAGTGATGTGCTCCAAACGTTGATTGTTGAAAAATTAGTGCTGAAATCAATAAACTCGGTAGCATTTTTATTTGAGTCATTCCGCCAAATATCGAAGAGAATATTTTTCATTGAAAAAAGATTGTAAATGTGATAAGATAGTCCGCACAGTTATTGAATTGTAATCATTATTTGGTACGAAGACAAGACGTTTCTTATTCATATGAGTCAGTGAATCAAACAACATTTGAGAATGGTAACAAGAAATCAAATCATCACGTTGTTCATAAATAAATAGTGCTGAACATTTAATACATTTCGTGGCTTGAAAATTATCCCATTGTAGACGATAACAAACTTTTCCTGAACAAAATGTGGTAAAGATGTAAAAAGTAACTGCAAAATGAGTCTACCGATAAATCTGGTAGAAACTATAGGACATGCGGGATCAGATTCTATGGAATGTTCATACTCTAGTCTCAATCTTGTTCATTCCTTGAAAAAAACCTGGAAAGGTCGTTCAGGAACCTGAATCATAAGGATCTACGTCAAGGTTTTATGCGAGATCCTGTTTTCAGGATTTATTCAAGATTATAAAAGGAATATAATAGTAGAGAAAAACGTTTTAAGAAAAAGAAACTTTTATCCACAAGTTTTTCTTGCAAACACCTATATACAATAGCAACATAAACTAGTAAACTTTTCTCTAAATCATTTTCGTAGAAAAAATTGTCTATAGGAGTGAAACATCTTGAACGTACGTTTCATGACGTAAACTGAAAAGATAATCACGTACAAAACCAGTAAAAAAATAACTGACAGCCACATATGACATTGAAATCGCTGTTTCGCAAATCAGAATAAAACAGGAACGATAGAATTCGAACATCACATTGTGTTACTGAACAAATTATGTATAAATGTTGTCAATTAGAGTACGAATTGGTTTCATTAAATTATATACTTCATATACAAAGAAATTTCTTTTTCAATTCTTTATATTTATAATTAAATTTTGGTTTCCTTCAGTATAGATTTTCATCAGTAAAGCTAAGAATAATATCTGTTAATTCTGATAAAGTAAATTCAAAAACAAAAATGGTACCAATACCTCTCACACAATCTTAATTCTTTCAAATAATTTTGTTATCTGAATGAGGCCATACTTTAGAAACAAGATCATTTACAACGAATATTGACTTTCCATTATATATGGATTAATATTTCACTTATAGTTACATAAATAATCACCAAATTCTTATTTTTTTGCACATATAAATAAAAATACTCTTCAAAAGAAAATTTAAAATCTTTTGTTTTTGCTAATTTATTTAAATAAGTGTTCCCCATCATAGAAAAAATTCTCTTTTCCAGAATTTAGAAGTAAAAAAAATATGAGTATCAGTATCAACGATAAAGTTTTCCGGCTTCTCCCTCCTCCACTTCTTACAAACATTAACGATTTAATTTAAGCAAAAACAGTATTCGCACGTCTACACAGTTGAGAAATTTTCCAAGTCCTTCTCGAAAGTCATATAGCTTTAATTCGTTGTTCAATGTTTTATACTGTTTGGTTAGAATTTTGATGCAGAAAAATAGAAATATTTTACATATAACAATGATAAAAACTCACGCATCGATTTGCCATAACTAGTGTGTGATCAACATAAGTTGACAGTTATTGTAAATACCATACAATTACAACAGTCGTATATGAAAGCTAAATAAATGGTAAGAATAATAATGTTAAATAAAAACAAAATTCCAAAATGAAAATTAACGAGTGAGTAGTACCAATGCAAAATTAAATTGGACGCTTGTATAAAAAAGAAACCTTAAATCGTGTTGAAAATACTGAAATAGACAAAATTATTTTTCTAATCGCAGCTTATATTGATGACAAAATAGCTTTAGTTTACTAAAGATTCTTTCTTTTGTGTTAATTTACTGAAGACAAAACACACATGTGAGTTTTACCATATAACTCCGAAAGACCTGCACTAATCAGCTTTTTTCAGGTCATAAAATACCATTGATATCATGTGTTTTATTTTTTATGCAAATTTGTGTTCATATTTAATTTAGATTTGGAACCGGATTGACCGATCCCAACTCTGATTTAATCAAATGATAGTGTGTACGAAAAGTCTTTATTTTTATCTAAATAAAAATGATTTTTTCATTGTAAACAGAAAAACAAATCTGTTTTCATTTAATTGATAATATATCATGATTGAAACATGAAGAAAAGAATTAATTTTGAAAAATCAAACTTTGATCTATCAACAAAAAAAATACAATCGATCAGATCCACAGTGTTATCAAGTAGGCTCATTGAGATTCGATTTTTACGGAGGAATGGTATTGATCTCAATCGACGCAATACCAAGTTCTTTAAGGATATCGCTAACCGGTCGATTGGATAAATTGGAAAATGACCGAACATGTTGTTGAAATTGCGCTAGTTGAGCAGATCTAGCCATTTTTTGTTGTTTTTTAATTGCTCGTTCCTTACGACATTCCCGACAAAGAGCAACAATGAAAACAAGCATAGCAATGATTAAAGCTGCGATTCCACCATAAACATAGCGCCAGGCTTTAGCTACGAGAAAGGCATCTTCAGAACTCATTGTCAAGTTGTGTGTTCGAAATGGTCGATCTAAAATGAAGAGATAGATTGTAAAAATTCAAGTACTGATTATATTTTTGAATTTTATATGATTAGAATGAGTCTAGATCTTGGTTAATTATTTTGATGTTTTAAAATACTTTCATTTGCACGACTGCAATTGTAAAATCACTTCATTCAATGACACCATTTCTTTCAACATAATTTCTCCTATGCCAAAAAAGTGACATAGTAAGTTTTGTTTCAAAGTAGTCACATTATCAAAAGTACTACATCATAAATTCATCTCATGGCATTGCCATTTTTCGAGTCTCATTTAAGGATTTCTTTCCGAACTTCAGCTAGAAGAAACGTTACTGACTTTTCGCCTTACATTTGTCAACATTTGTTTTTACTGGAACGACCACGCTCTTTTCCAATACCATTTGGACACATAAGATAGAGAGTTTCTAACGGGATAATATTATCATCTTCTCCTAAGGCAATTGTACTTTTCTGTTCACATCTAAAAACAATTCAAGGTTTTCGTTTAAAACTGCTTCCATCAAGACACTTGAAATAGGAATATCAGGGATTTTTTTATAGTAGTTTTTATGCAAAAATTTAAATCTTTTTTTTAAAAGTTTCACTCATCAAACTTGAAAATATTTTGATGGAGTTCTACGTGATTTACACCATATAGTTTTTATTGATTCACACACTCTCAAATAATTCCTGGTTACACGGATAAAAAGAAGGATTAGAAAAAATTTTTAAGTGAAAACAATTTTACACAAAAACAGTTATATATATAACAAGTTTTGGTACGGAGTCATTCATAAATTAATATTAATAATCTGGAAAAACTCGTAAATTTCTGATAAATTACGAATGCAAAATGTACTTAAGACGAAGCGCTATTATGTCATAATGTGTTAGCACGGAAGTTAAACCCTTAAAAAGAAAAACTAGGGCATGAGACCTAGCAAAGTTCAATTAACTCAGACAACCCTTAACAAATTCCAGCAAGTCAGTATCGTATTGTTGCGTGATATGAAGCAAACTAGTTTATATCCTCAGATGATTATTTCGTCAATGTCATCTCATTATAAGATCTGCAAAATTCAATAGACTAAGTTTAACTGAAGTTTACGTAAGCACTTCCGAGAAATTTTAAAAATTTTACTCACTATATGTCGATAGAACTATTTCACAGCATAACTACTTATAAAGGAGTGAAGTGGATAGCATAAGAAAAATGTGAAGAAACAAGAAATAGACAGTAATACAGAATAAAGAATAAATACGTCAATAATTAAGTAAATAAATATTTTTAGCATTTCTTTTACTATTAAATGTCTTTTGACAAAGAATGTGAGTAACTAAATGAATGCATCAATGAAAATATTCAAAAAATTGAATGATGTCGAAAGTGTAAAAGGAAATACAGAAATTTAAAGCGACTAAAATAAATAAGAGATAAGAATATATAATTTTTTACTTCGATTTTGAATAATTTTGACAGATAAAACAATAGAATAGAATAAATGTCAGATGTTGATCTAAAGCAATGCAGTTTAAACCTTTCGTCAGTATATTGTTAAGTGGCAACATTATATATGCACCACTTCTTTCTCTTTCTCTTTCTCTTTCTCTATATCATTGTTGTGACGGCAGTATATATATGTATATTCCATCTATTTCTTCTTTCGTTCTCTCACTCTCATGACGTTTTTTTTTTTTTTTTTTTTTTTTGGAATCAAAAGCCTTAATCTAATTTATTAAAATAAAATCAGAACCGTTACGTTTCCACAACCGATGTTACACAAGGCTGGAAGAGAAAAACAACGACGAGACGCCTGACATTTGTCTTATGTCTCGAGAGAGAAATGGTATAAAATAAATGAATTAGAACATAATATGGAGAGTGAAAAAGTATAAATGAAGAAAACACAATATAAGCATTAAAAATAAACTATGATGATATTATATC
>JAJEKB010019377.1:58283-94671 GCA_022393335.1 Macrotrachela quadricornifera
TGTTGTACATTCATTACAATGAAATATTTCTGATGTTAATTTTAATGTCATAAACTGAAATCAATACAATTTTTTGTTTTATAATTTGGCTGCACAATAGCAAAAATAATAATTGTGTAGTGAGTGTTAATACAGCTACTGATTTATCACTACATGCTCCACATGCCATACTACTGGTCTTACAGCACGTGCTGGCCGTCGACAACAACGAATCAAAAATATGAATTTTGCTCGAAATTCAGATAATGAAAGTGCAAATCCAATAGGAATAATCATCGTAATATTGTATGACAAATATGTACTTAATGAATAATAATCAGCACCGATGTTTGGTGATAAACCGAAAGTATATGCAATGTATAATGATATTGGTGGAATATAAAAGATAAAATAAATAGCTGATATTGACAATAATTGTATTGTCATTTTTCGATAACTTCGCCATTGAACTTTTCGACGTAATAAATGTTTTTGCCATAGGACACGTACAGGAAGACCTATACTGAATATTACTATTATTGAAGTTGGGATGAGATTATGTATAATACTATCCAACATAAGAAATATTTGTGTCTCATTAAAACAATACGTATAACCGCATAATCTAATTGTGTAATCAAATGTATCATTACATGACAATACATAAGACATTATTATATAATATATTACAGGATAAATTGCGCAAAAAACTAAAGGAAAGTAGTGAATGAGAAGACGTCTTCTTCTTGTTGATAACCATCTGTCATAAAATATTAGAATATGTCGCTCAATTGATACCCAACTCACAAGGATCGTTACTACAGTAAATATATAAAAATCCATGAATCTCCAAATACGGCAGAAGATAGGTGTTGATGACCAAGCTCTACCAACCTGATAAAAGTATAGAAACCATATACCATATGTTAATTGAATAATAAGCATAAGAATGACAATGACAATAATAACATGATTACTTAAATTACGACGAAAACGTCGATTAATCAGATAATAATAAAGAATAAAAATTGAACATCCAACAAATGGAATAAGAAGAACTAATTTACACCAAAAACGAATGATACGAGGTATTTCCATCAACTGTTTACTAAATGAAAAAAAGAAGATAAATAAACTTGTGTCTTATTTAAATTATACATATCTATTCAATTATTATGCGTGAAAGGAAAACATTTACGTAAAAGTTACAGTCTTTTTCTTATTAATAGAAATTAAGTAAGAATAAATATTACCAAAATTTTTATACTAATATGATGAACTGTCAACTTTCTCTCTCTAATAAAAAAATTCATTTACTAATACATAAAAGAATCAGTCAGTGTGTCTGTCCGCTCGTTCGCATACACGATAACTCTTCAAAAGGCAGGTTGATTGTGATGAAATTTTGCATAAAAAATTGTCTTATCAATATCTCGACCGAATTCATTCGATTATAGCAAGTAATGTCATTATTGCCTGTGCTTTTCTATGTGAATATTGATCTAGGCCAGTTTTTATAAAGGACTTTTTTGCTTCACTATTGTAAGGATGAAAGATAGAATTGCCTGTGCCAATCAGAATTTTATAGGAGTCCTTCATAATACGTCCGGAACAATGCCATGTTGTGTCTTTAAAATAGAAAGATTGAGGAGAGGGAAGAGAAATCTTTGTTTAACCTATGATTTTGTCCATTCACGTAGAATACAAAAGTCAAATTAAGGAAGGTATCTATAACGATTGCCAGCAGTATTACATTGACTGCACGAAGAATCTTAATCATGGAAGTGATTGTGTGCTTGTCCAGAGGATACTTTTTTGAATCTATAGTCAAAAGACCCATTGAATAGCTTCGATCCACGCTACTTATTTTTGCTTTTTGAGTACACGTCAGATTCGGATTTAAATTCGAGGTTTCTACACTTATTAGTCCGTAACAGTAGAAACGCAATATATTTCTCATTAAATATATTGAAAGAGATGTGTTTTTTATTCGAATTATAATTTAAAATAAGATAAAAATGATGTTTCAATTAAAATTATATATCAACTTACCAATTTAATGTATTTCTGATAAAATATTTCTTATTTTATCATGTTATAAAAAAATGTTTATCTATGAATTGTCCTTAAAACGTAAATCGAGATTGTGTCACCACGCACAATACATAGCTTCTTTTATATTGTAATGCATTTTATTGTGACCATTTATAAATTAATTTTAATGCTTTGAAAAAAGTTAATTTCCATAGTAAGATATAGAAAGATATCTGTGCAAATATAATGTTACACAATAAAAAAAAAAAAGAAATGGAATGTTATCAATAGAACTATTATGTCGTTTGATAATTATTTATTTATTTAAATTCTTTTCACTATTGAACAAAGCATATCAATTTCTTTGTTAGTTCAATGTAATAAAATCTGCTTGTGATGTCAATATTTAATATTAAAAAAGATGAAACATTTCTTGAGTGAGGGTGAGAGATAAGGTTCCATCCTCAAGATATTCAGATTAAATTGATTCTGGAGAGAAACACTTCTGGTAAAAATTTCAGTTCTATGGATTTTCAGAAGAATCAATATAATTTCATCATAATATGAGCTATAGAGCTCGGTATGATTTCAAATTAAAGCCTATCTCAAGAGGTAACTTTTCACCAGACAATATTTTTAAATTTTGTATCACGTCTTACAAGAAGTATAAAACACAGTCATCCGACGATAGTAAATTCTACTTTTCTCAGCTCAGGAATTGACTTAAAAAAAACACTGGTTGAGCAAAATTATTGGATATAAATTGAATCTAAAGCAAGCTATTTCACTTTTCTGTTTGAAAATCACTTTCTAAGAAAAACGATATAGAAAAGTTTAGAAATACTTTTTTTTTATTCAAATTCAAGAACAAAAGTTTTAAAATGGCACTCTCTCAATATATTTCAGTGAAATTTTTCTAAATACGCAACAAATGGAGTAGGCTAGCATTATCTAACGTGATCAATATAAAAATGTTACTTACGATTGACCAAAAATTCGTAGAACGATGTTTAAATTTTTATAAAATATCTAATATCAAGATATTTCCTACATGAATACGTAGTAAAATATTTCGTCTATAATATAGTGAACATTCTTCGTTCTTCAGAAATGCTGATTTATTCACAGGAAAAAACTAAGTGAATCGAATGAATGATCTCACTGTCTATATACATTGTCAAATGTAATATTTAAGTATATGACGTCCAAAAATATTATACGAGAGAGAGACAGAGGAAGAAAAACTAGGAAACTGCAAAATGACTTTTTTCTAGTCCCGGTTCTACTAGAAATGTTTCCCGCGTCTTTGATCTCCATTATGTAGATAAAATTCTGTTTCTAAACTCAAGTGGCATTTTTTCCAAATACTATACGAGTGATTTTAAACTGATTTCATTTCAAAATTGACGTTGATTGCATGAAAATGTATGGCAGCTGAACTGAGATTACTATTTTCAGAAATAGTCGTGAAAGAATTTTTATAAGATTATTCATAGATTGCTTATTAACTTCTCTTTTTTTAACAAACAATAAATTACTCTTTTGGATACACATTAATAAAACAACAAAACTACAAACCGTATGCTGGAAAATAGTAATAAAATGACAAAGAGTATAAATAAAGAAATACGAAAAATTTCATCAAACAAAACTTATTTTAGATTCTCAATTGGATCGCAATTAAAAATATGCAAAAAATTTATAGTTTATTTTTGACAAAAAGCTGATCAGGATCAGCTAAAAAATTGGTCACGATCCCGATGCCGCGGTCCCGATGAAAAACAAAATTTTGATCTCAGCTTCGGTTTTTAGCTTCAAAGGAGCTGTGCTGACAAGTACTTTTCGAAAAATTTAATTTTTATTAATCTATATCACAACTTATTAACCAAGTTTGACCAGCAACTGTCAATTCGTGTATCAACAAATTGAAAACTTAGACGAGATATGTGCAAGTAATCTTTTGATCGCATTTGTATTACTCATTTGTTGAATCTGTGCAACGCATCCACAGGCTATCGCTAATAATCGCGCTAAATTAAGCAAAGATGCGATGAACATATCACATGTGCCAGACGCCAACTTCTCAAAAGAAGAAAGAAGACCAACGCAAGAAATCTTTTAAACGTCCTGTCATTTTCGTAAAACGAAGTAAGCTAATTATTTTTTTAAACTCGGTTTGATCTACTTTAGCACAGAAGATGACTGACATCTTCTCTATATTAACAGTAATGGCTTCGATTGTTGTTGTTGTTGTAATCCTCAAAATCTACCTATTTTGTCTTTCAGGTAGAGAATTGAACGATGTATCTTTAATAGCTCAGTTCAGTAGCTCGCGACTTGTTCTTACAGAGATGTATATATAAGTAATGTTGGTTAGAAATAGCGTACATGTGTCACTACAAACTAACAAAAAAGATATGACGCATTTTGTTTTGCAATCTTGTCTACCTTTATAGAGTGTGGCTATTCTTTTTCTCATGACTAAGCAAATATAACTTGCAAAAAACAGTGTTTTTCTTCCAACATACATACGTGCTACAATTGTTAACAAATCAAATATGCAACAGAGTTATAAAGCTGAGTATATTTCGTTAATAAGTTTTTTTTTTGATCTGTCACATGTGCACCGAGAGAAGAAAGAGCGAAATATCGGAGTTCTGGAATTCTGTGAAATTTGATGAATTCCTAGATTTATTTTAAATGTTGCAGAATCTTTGAAAATTCTACACAATCACCTTCGAGTTCAGAACAAAAAATTTTCATACTCGAAAATGATAATCCCTAAAAGAGTACAGGAATCTATATATATAAAGAAGAATGTCTGTCTGTCTGTTTGTCTGTCTGTTTGTTCGCTATGCATTCTGTCCCCGTAAAAGCTACGATCACCAAACTTTCCATGGTGCACCCCCAAGTCTGGAGGAAGGTCTTAGAGCGGACACCCATCGAGGGTGTGAAATTTGGGTGTGTGGGTGTGGGTAGGGATGTGGGTGACATCTCACCCAGATAGTATTTTCTCAAGTAACGCTACCAAACTTTCCGCGACACTTTTCTAAGTCGAGCTGAGGGTTGATACAGTGCTGTTTCCGATAAAAGGAGTAGAATGGGGGTGTTTTGGTGTAATTTTAGCCATGTCATATGCTAATGAGATTTGTATGAGTTTTTCAGAAATTTAGCAAATTTGTTATGATTCTAAGATTAATCATTATGTATCGAGGGTTCTTTGGTCTAAATGTGAAAATCGAAGAGTGAGGGTGAGGTTATAAGAGAAAAAAATGTATAGAAGTGTTTCCTTGAGTCACAACCATAATATATCCATTAGTTTTCTATGACTCACAGAAGGAACGTATTGGTTGTTTTTTTTGACTCACAACGATTACGTATCTATATATTGAAAGAAGAACGTTTGTCTGTTCGCTATGCAATCAGTTCATGTGATAGCTAGCGTCACAAACGTTTTCACAATACTTCCTTAGCTTCTGAGGAAAGTCATCTTGAGGTTGAAACCACCAAACGGGGTGCGTGGAAGGGTCTGGGTGAAATTTCGTCGCGATCAATACAGATCGAGATTCTGATGAGTCTGTTCGCTATATATTTAGTCTTTGTGAGAGATAGCGTCACGGAACTATCCGCATCCGTTCCTTGAGTGTGCTAATGAAAGTCGGCAGAGTGATTGGGGGTGAGAAAGGAAGGTGTGTGTGAAACTTCATCCAAGTCGTAAGAGACTGTGATTTTATTCATTTTCTAATTAAATGACGCAGTTCAATGCAATTTTGAGTGATCGGGCTCAAAGTGGATGCGAGTGAGGGTGTCAGTTGAGCCCGATGAGAAGAGTCCCACGGAAGGTGCCTTACGCACGGTAGGAAAAGTTCTGTGAAAGATACTCCACGCACGGTGGAAAATGCTCTGTGAAAAATACCCTACGCATGGCGGATAAAGCTCTGTGAAACATACCCCACGCACTGTGAAAAAAGCTCTGTAGCAGAGATTCCAGGTACGATGAAAAAAGTCCTATGAAAGAGGTATCACGCACGGTGAGAAGAGGTCTATGGCGAAAACCTAACGCAGAGCAGGAACAATCCTGTGAAAGATGCATGACGCATACCAGTAAAAGTCCTGCCATAGAGGTTTCAGGGATGACGGGAAAATTTCTGTTGCAAATGGCTCAGCCATAGTGGGGAACAGTCCTGTAGAAGACGGGTTATGTACAGCAAAAGAACTCGGATGGAAGATGCAAAACTCTAACCATATTCTATTTTCATCGGGTATCTCTGTGAAAGATACTCCACGCACGGCGAGAGAAGTTCTACAAAAGATATCCCATACGCGGCGGGAAAAGGTCTGTTGCAGAGGTTCCAGGTACGGCGAAATAAGTCCTGTGAAAGAGGTATCACGCACGGCGAGAAGAGTCCAATGGCGAACACCTAATGCATAGCAGGAACGATCCTGTTAAAGATGCCTGGCGCATGCCGGTAAAAGCCCCGTCCAAGAGGTTTCAGGTGCGACATGAAAATTTCTGTTGCAGATAGCTCACCCACAGCGGGGAACAATCCTGTAGAAGACGTATTATGTACAGCAGAAAAAAGTCGAGTGGAAGATGTAAAAATTTAACCATATTCTCTTTTCATCGGGTACCTCCGCTAGTTATTTTAAATTTACAAATTTTATTGTCAGAATAGGACCAAGGGTTTTTATTCCCTGAAATAGCATGCTCAAAACAGAACAAAACTTTTTCTCTTATTGAAATTTTCATATTTGAAATCTCAGTGTTACGATCAATCATATAAGTTTGCTAGAAGTCCTAAAGAATCCGGAAATTTCAAATTCGAAGATTCTGTTCTTTATTCCTTGATATACGCTCATAAATGAGACTAATAAGTCAAATGAACAAAAGGTAATGATATGATAGTATTTGTAAATCACCTGTATAGTTTTTGTAAGTAAGTGAATATTATGTAGTGTAATAGTAATTTATTCAATTAATGGAAATTTCCGATCTTCATTCGATCACTTTCAGTCTTATAACATGACAACATGTACTCAGATGGAACATATAAACTACATTATTTACAAAATTATAGTAGAATATAAAACTTGAGTTTTATATTGCATTAGGTATATTGGCATTGGATAACATAGTTAATGAAGTTCATGATTAATGATGTATAAATTATTACATGAAATAATATATTCTCTTATTTTTCTATCTTGCCATTGTTTTCATGTTAGTTTAGATAATCTATTTGAGTATATATTATCATATTATAAAGTTGAAAATGATCGAATGAAGATCGCAAATTCTCATTAATTGAATAAATTAAAATAAAATCATGTTATCTTCTCCTATTACACTACATAATATTGACTCACTTACAAAAATTGACAAAAATCTCAACATTAAAAAGAAAATAAATATATTATTTTCACTCACCTACACAATGAATTCAATTTATTCAAGAAAGCTCTAACGAGATAAACATCTGACGTTTTACTGATGTTCTCGGCGATATCTCAAAGGTATTTATCAGAAAAATTAAATTACAAAAATTCGATTTGAAGTTTACTCACATAAGTGCTATAAACCTTAAAATATTTTGAAAATTTCAGTCTAAAAGAAGGAACACTTTTTTGACTAACTTTTAGGATGCTCTAGAGCTCATTAGACTTATATATGGATAAAACTTTAGATTGACGTCCGGTAACTAAAGTTGCCCAGTGGATACTTCTAAGAAGCACCTTCACCCTCACGCTCAAGAAAATCTGCGCAGTTTTATTATTTACATCTCAATGATACTTTATAATGAGCATTTCTTTTTTCTAGTTTTAGATTGAAAAGAAATGTCTTCATCACAAACATCCAATAATTCTAGTACTCGTCGTAAACTAGCATTTGTACTCGGTAATGATACTTATTCTGAATATCCGTTGCAACATTGTGTCCAAGATGCTGAAGACATTAGTAACAAACTAAACACTGTTAATTTCGAAGTAACACCAAAGAGAAATTTAATGAATGAAGAGATGTATTCGACGATTGAATCTTTTATTAATTCAATTAATTCTGATGATTTTGTCATTTTTTATTTTGCTGGACATGGTCGTCAATGGGATAATCAAAATTATTTAATTCCGTGTGATAATGGAAAGATCAACAATGTCAAGGATATGCAACGCTATGCCATCAATGCTCAGTCTATATTAAATAGTATGGCAGCACGACAGCCATTTGTTGTTGTTTTTCTTCTCGACTGTTGTCGAAGTTATTGGGCACCTAAGGAAGAAAGAAATCGATCAGAGTGCACGACTGGTCTTCATGATATGCAAGCACCAAATGAAACGATCATTGCATTTGCTTGTGCAGCCGGAAAAGAAGCATCGGACCACTCATTAAATAGTCGGAACGGAGTATTTACTAAGCATCTACTTCAGCATATAACAACTCCAGGGTTAGATATTGAGCCAATGCTACGAAGAGTAGCGACTGGAGTTTCAGAAGAAACATCTAATGAACAACGCTCTTTTCGTCACAGTTCTATTATGAAAGAACACGTCTGCATTGTACCGGATCTTCCTAGGAAAGAAGAAGTTAAACAATATTCAAGCACTGCAAAAAATTCCACCCAAAATGAGCAGGACGCTATTGATGGTGAGTAGAAACGTGTTTCAGTTCTTGATTTTTATCTAATCCATTCGATAAATCTTTACATGCATTTAAGACTTGTATTATATATGCATCATTGATTAGAATAGACTCAGAATTTACAAGCCTTCATCAGTTGATCATCCAGCAACCGAAAAAACTTTATATCTCCTTATAGTTTTCTATCTGTTCTGAAAAAACCAAACCAATCATTAGTACTGATCATTCACTTAATATTATTAAACGCGATGTTTTGTTCGAAAAGAATAGTCTAGTTTTAAAGGAATAATATCATTAGAGATCTCTTTCCTGATGAGAACTGTTTTGGCAGAAAATGATATCGTCTATCAGAAATATATTCTCTTTCTTCAATTCCATCCCGTCACGTCTATACTTGTTCTCTTGTTCTTCTCAAATTAGGAGTATATGACCGAATGGTATTGTTAAGATAAGGGCTTTTTTGTGCGAGTTGTTTGGTTTGGAGAATAATTAGAAGAGAAAGAGCTAACAAGAACAAATACTTATGAGGTAGCCTCCGAAGATGTCGACAGAGTTTAAAGATCATCTTTTGGCCATAAGTAGACTTCGATGAAGTATGAAAAATTCCAAAAGTATACGAGCCCTTAGACCTTCCTTCCAGAATTACGGCTATTTTAGTAGAATTTCTGCCTGTGACTCAGTATGCACCGACAAATCGAACGATATTATTTCGAACTGAAATTTAGTCAACAGATAGGTATACTTGTGACTAGCATGTGCTGAAAATTTTAACTCAAAAAAATGCTCTTTTCATGAAATATTAAATTGACAAAATTGACTCGTATCCTATGAAACATGCGCGAATCTCATATTTTTGAGGGAATTTGTTATCTCGTGAAAGAAACATTCTTTTGAGTTGAAATTCTCAGCGCATGCTAGTCACAAATATAGCTATCTGTGGGCTAAATTCTAGCTTAAAATAATATCATTCGATTTGTCGTTGCATACCGAGCCACAGACTGAAATTCTAATAAAATAATTACAATTATGGAAGGAAGGTCAAAGAGCTCGCATCCTTTTGACATTTTTCATGCCTCTTCAAGGTTTACCTATGGTCAAAAAATGAACTGTATCTTAATATAGTTATTTCTTAGAGTCTATTGATACAATAACGACTTCTAAAAAAGAAAAGAAAAATACTACTACGACAAATGAATCGAAAACAATGCGGTCCGTAAGTGTGTCCAGGTAGTGTTTGCTTGAAGATATTTATTTTGTGAAGTTTTTGTAGATATTTTCCAATGAATCAAGTGATGATGAAAATTATAATCGCAATCAAATTATAGAGGACATCAAACAAAACTATGTCCAACATGGGAGATACCAAGGTTATCCAATGGAACAGAAAAATGTACTTCTTCTTGGACGAACACGTTCAGGAAAATCAACTCTTAGATCAATGCTCGTCGATCCTACGAGAGTAGCTGACGAACTCCGTCTCGCTTCGAGCACAAGAGATCCTGTATTCGAATTATTGCATATTCAAGAGGAGAGAATAGTTCTCAATATCATCGATACACCAGGCCTATTTGAGCGCAGTTGTAGTGACGTGGACAAAGGTGATAATGCTACACTCCTCAGAACCATTCAAATGTGTGTCGATAGAGAAATTCATAAGTTGCATGTGGTTTGTTTTTGCATATCAGTGGAACCTGGAATCAACATGGAAGACATTCAATCCATTAAACTATTAATCAATTTGTTTGACCCACAATTCTCACATAATTCTTGTTTAGTTGTAACACACTGTGAATCAAAGAGTGCTGAACAACGCGCATACCTCCGCAAGGAACTGCTCGAAGATTCACATTTCCAATCGATTGTGCCATTTTTCAAATTGGGCATCTTCTTTTCAGGCACACTCAATCGAGATGCCTATGAACATTCTCCTACTGCACTTTATCGTCAGTCCCAGAATATCAATGAGTATCGCACGGAACTTATTGATTTATTCACCAGTGCAATTGAGCCATTCAATTGTTTAGAACAGTTCATCAGTTGATTCTGATCTATTTGTTAGAATGACGTCAATACGAATGAGCGCAATGTTCGAACTCCAGTTCAATCTGACACGAAATGCTGCATTTCATAGAGCATTGATTTGAAAATAATAAAAAGGAAAATATTATCTTGAGTTCTATTTTTACTAATCTTCTTTTGACTCCAGATGTCTGATATCCTACAATCAATTGGCAACAACGAAATGAATACAACAGATGAGGCAGAATGAATGGTTCTCTCAGTAATTTGCCGTAACTTTCTCATTTTTCATACTATCGAGCTAATTTTGTGGAACTCAGGTATATTTTCGAAGAAAATAGTGAGTGTAAGTTTTAAGTCGAGATTTTTCAGCTCCTTCCTTACAGACACCTCTCTATGACAGACTCGAGCAACTGAAGCTGAAGGATATGGCATATGCTGTGAAATTCATGAGGTAAGAGACGAAGAGGAAAGATAGGAGCCACGAAGATCACTACATGTTTTCCTTAGCCTTAAACGAGAAAGAAGTGATAGTCGTTTAGTATATTTCTTGTGAAGGTATGTGAGTTCCACAATTTGACTCCAAAGGGCTTGCGTTGGCAAGCTTTTTCAGATGATTATTTTAATTTTTATCAAATTTATTAGACAAATAAAATTATTACGAGACAAAATATTAATTAAAAATTAGAAAAAATATTTATGAGAAGTAAATATTTCCTTACATAGTATATTAATAGAATATGTTAATCAATATTTTTCCTACTAATATCATCATTTTATAATGCAGCTTTGAATTTATTTTTTCACTGTCAAATTCATTATCATGTTAATATATGAAAGATTTGAACAATATTTAACTGTAACTCAATTTTTTATGTAATATAAGACAGTTGCCATATTTTTCTCATTAATAATTATGTTTACATTATTTTTCAATTCATATGCGCATATAATTAACATAAAGATTCGGTTGAATACACACAAGCCAAATTATACAGTAAGTGTATAAAAAAATACATTAAACATAAACGATAACTGCCGATCATACATGACTTGTGACGAAAGCAAATGATGTTTATATGTATTACAAAGAAAGCATCATCGTGGATAAAGATTTATTTAAAATAATCTATGAAGACGTTTTTATTTGAATTTCTTGATTCATATTCACATTCAAATTATTAATGGTAAAATATAAAAATTTTGATTTCATATATATAGGATGAACTGATTATTTAACGTATATCATAACTAAATATACATATTCACCGAAACAAATCGTTTCTTCTCAAGTAATATCAAAAGCATCACGTTTTATTTATGATTGATCTAAATATACAATAAAAATGTTATTTATAATTTGCAAATAAGGCATTAAAATAATATAGACTCTGATTAACCCTTTTCGATCCACTGTACTAAATATAGTACCGTTTTTTTAAGTTTCATAGTTTGTCAATTACGTGCGACGATTAAAACATCGAGAAATAGTTTTCTCTATTACGTCGAGGGAAGTTAAAGAAAAAGTCTAATGAAATTGTGGATCACTAACTCTATTTTAAAAAGAAGAGAGGTAGAGAATGCTCTTTTGAAACCATCAAACGTATTTTGAATTTTTCGCATTGGAATCAAGTTAGGATTGACTTTAGTTAAAGGTCAACGATTGATTTTGTGATAGTTCTCACGAGGGAAGTATCCCAAATCTTTCATCCCTTTTAAGTCAGAATTATGTACATCATATAGTTCCTTATGAACTATGGATATCGTGAGAACTTTAACGATATAAGAAAAATTAGTTTTAGAATTTTAATTTGACATTTTGCACAGATATGGATCTTAACAAGAATAGTTTATTGTTCCAAATTTCAGATATTTTCGTTCTTCGTATCTTGTAATACGAATATCGTATTGTAAGACAGGAAGAACAAAAATATCTGAATTTCTAGTCTTGCTAGAGGGACTATGGCGTTCTATTAAAAAATATCGTAAAAATGCGGTATCTCAGCTCCAATAGACTATGACTCCAAACTTTTCTGATGATATTCAAAGTTCATTAAGGATCACGTAATATTCATAATCCCGACTTAAAAGTGGTCAAAAAGTGATTTTTTCAGATTTCTAAAAAAATTTCGATGAAAATTTTCACAATACACACTGTCTATATTAAATATAAAGTTTCTGAGAACTTTCATCTATTGGCTAAGCCAAGGGTCTGAAAGGATTAATAATGTATTTTCGCCATTGTATAAGTTCGTTTCATTTTTTCATATTTATTTGATTATAGATTATATAACGAATAGAAAAAAATTCTAAATCTTATACTATTAATAATAAACTACAATAAGATGGATAATATAACAAATTTAACAACAACAGATCCATCAAGTTTACCCTTTAATGTGGGCAAATTTATAGCGACAGTATTTATTACATTTATCACGTCTAATATTGATGATCTTGTAATACTGATGAATTTTTTTACTGTTGCAAGTATGCGAGGATCGGCATTAAAAATTCCACATGTATTTATTGGATAATATGTTGGATTTGGTGTTATATTAGCTTTAAGTCTTGCTGGTTTTGCACTTGCTTTCGCTGTACCTGTAGAATTTTTAGGTTTCCTTGGTTTTCTACCGATTTTTTTAGGTGTTAAAGGAATTTTTGAAATTATTTGTAAAAATAATGCACAAGATGATCTTCCAAATATTTTACCAATGTATGAAATATCAACTGTAGAATTACAATCAGTTCGACCAAGAAATTCTACTACAAATGATCAAGATGATAATAATAGACGTGAAACAGTAGAAAATCGGGAATCTCCTCAAAAACGAATATTAAATACATTAAAACGATCAATTTTGAGTTTACAAATATTGAAAGTATCAAGTATAACATTAGCTAATGGTAGTGATAATATCGCTATTTATTCTGCTCTATTTGCTCAAGCACGTAAATGGCAAGTTGGAGTTTATATTGCTTCATATCTATTACTTATGCTTGTTATGTTATTAATCTGTTATTTTTTCATTAATTTTCGACCAATATTGGCTGTAGCGCAAAAGTATGCACATTATATTGTTCCATTTGCTTTCATTGGCATTGGAATATATATTGTTGTCACATCGGACTGTTTTCCATGGTTATCAAGAGCAATAAAAACAAAAAATTTTAGAAATGGTTAAATATCATTTAACTGAAAGATTTATTTACAGAATTTCGAATACTTATAGACACTGCTGATAATTATCTTTGTTGTTTTTACTAACGTTTTCATGTTAATATTAATAAATAACTAATTTATAGTTCTTTTAGAGATTGTTCATAACACTATTTGTGATATTTTGTAATCATTTTTAGATAGCGCAAAATAATGATTATTCTACCTATCTGCAATAGACTATAAATTAATATTTATTTATTTGTTTTTAAAAACAAGAATAATTATGAATTATAACGTCTTATTGTGATTGTAAAAACAACAAAAATACTTTTTGTTAACATACAGTTTTAGCAAATACTGAAATACTTCTTACGAATATTCTCCTTGTTCACTGTACTAAACTGAATACCGTAGTATCTTATACAGCATATTGAGTTCTATTCAAGGGTGCCTATATCACGACATTTCGCTAAGATTATAAAAAACGACCTCTACAAATACGTATAGTATTTTAACACTATCCTAAACAATTTACAGTCATTACTTCCAGTTAGAATATAACAAGTCACAGATATTAGTCCAAAATTTAAAAAAGATCCTTTGTGTTCGCTATTCCTTCATCGATTTGTTCTGTGAGTACTGCTATATATACAATTATATAGGATTCAATTGAAATAGCATCATTATTTAAATAAAGTATCGAAATACTTTTTGGTCATGGAGAGCGTCTAAAGATGAGAGTAAGAACAAGAATAAGTTGTTCTCTTTATGTGTAACATGCCCATCTAAGAATTAAAGGACCGATATAATCTAAAGCATTTCGCGAAGATGAGCACAATTTCCTTTTCTTGGTAGCTATGATATATCTTTCAGAGTGATTTAATTGTGATTCATTCGTTTACATTTTTGAGTCTCTCTTTCTCAACATATTGCTTTGTGATTTCAAATATTCTCAAGCTGATAATCTCTTTTTAAACTTTACTGATAACGCTTAAAATCAAACAGACAGCGTCTCCGCGCAATTTCTTAATAAGTACTTATACTATGGTCGCTAAATCATCAAATATAAAAGATATAATCGTAGATTGTCGTTTAAAAATTATATTTACAATTATTTGGTAGTTTGTAAAAGATTAGAGATAATACTCGAGAGTCTTGAAAAGGTAATATCTAAAAAGGTCTGTTGCACCGCTTTTCCTACCTATCCATTCACTGTTGTGTTTGGCGTATGCAGTCGTATATATATGACTGATTCATTTGTGAAAGAATCGTTCTTCAACCGTAGTTTAACGAATAGTTTCTTCTTATATCTCATGTTGTCTCTTAGAAAAGTATGTTTGCGATGCAGATACTTAATTGATTTAATTAATTAATCAACTTTATTAGAAAAAGATCTTTTTTTCTTACAGATACGTTCAAATAAGATGATTTGTGAGAAAAGAAATCTTCAAAATTCTTTTTTTGCTATTCATAATTCGGATGCTATTTGTTTTCAGATAAAGTGAATTTGTTCAAGTGTATACGGCGACATATGAGCGTAAGATTGTTTATACCATAAATGGATGAATTAGAAGTCAACGATTTTAGAACTGCTCTTGTTGGAGATTCCAGATATTTCATATTTGTAGAGAGTTATACTTGTGAATTTCCTTTAATAATCATTGGAAGATCATCGGCAAAACAATGCCAATTTAGTTCTAAGAAATGAGAGAATAAAAAGTATATATAATGTAGTTGGAATAAAAGCGCAGATAATGTACTTCCTTCAAGCACGACTACTAATATAGAAAACAATCTAGATTTAATGTCTCCTTCACTTACATATATTTTCTAACCTTGAGATCAGTTTTAAAACTACTTTATTAACTCTGACTTGGTTGTTACGTGAAAAGTGAGAATATTTCTTTAGAAAGATTAATATCCCCATTGTTTTCTATGTTTTTATTCAGCATTTTTATATATGTCAGATTTCGTTTCACAGCAAGGTAAAAAAATATGCAAATATCAACTGACTTATGAAACTATCTATTAATTACATTAACAAATACTGATTAGAAATGCAGTGGTAAATATGTGACTTATATATGAGTCACTTCTATTTTTAACCATTAACAATACTGTATATGTTAATACCTAACTTAATATCAAATTTCAAGTCACATTGGTTTTCATTTTATTAATTCTTCGAACGATTATTTTTAATCTGTTTTGTAAATATCAAATAGGAGTGTCAATATTTCTCTTAGTTAGTTTTTTTCTAACTATAAAGATGGATTTATTATTTAGGATATATAACTTTGAATAGAATCCATTTTTCTTCTACATATATTTTAGAATGATGAATTTCAAATAACGCTATAGAAAAGATTTATAATAATAATAATGTTTTATATAAAAATAAAGTTAATTTCGATTCAAATGTTTAATATTAATATATAAATTTAATCATTATGTTTTCCAATTGATGGATTTTGTACTGGTTTAATAATAACATGTGCAAGTATTCCAATTGGAATAGCCATTAATGCTCCTTTAGTTGCTGATATGGGACTCATTTTTGTTGGTAAACCAACAATAAGACCTGCTATTCCACCCATAATAGATGAAGATAATGCAAATCTATCGGCTCGATTTTGACTTGCAGAATGTCTAAGACGATATGCTCTATCCCATATTTTATATTCACTATATTGTTCTTTATATAATTTTGCATGCATCATAGCAACACTGAGAAGAACACCACCAGCAGCACCATATATTGTTTTTGTTCCAACACGACTTAATATTGGAATAATTGATGGATTTTTTCTTGATTTATATAATTGGTAGGGTAATACTGTTACTAATGTTACTGTAGAACCTAATTGAAAACCTTTGTAAATACAATGTAATGTTAATTCACGTAAAGAATGAGGAATCAATGCACGTTGTTCTTCATCTAAATCATCCATTATTTAAAATAGAAATTTTATTCTAAGTACTTTCATATATAGAATAAAACTTGTTTTTTTTTCTTTCTTTTTCTATTTCTTCTAATGTCGCCTTGTTTGTGGTTATGTACATGTGGTCCAATGTTGTTTTTCTATCATCTCTATTACATTCTGTCAGCCATTATAAAAACCAAAAAGAAGAAAAATAAAAAAGCAATCATAATAGATTTTATTATATATAATAATTTTAAATAGTTCGAATAAAAAAAAATTATATGTAAACAATCTCATAGAAAATATTTATTGGTGTTAATATATTTTAAAAATAAATAAACATTGATTATATGCGACATCTTTTGTCATTTTATTTTATTAGAAATAATTATTTTCAATTTATATTTTTCTATTAAATGTTAAAAAATTCTTTATAGTTAAAAAAATAAATATGAAATTATTCGAAAATATTATTTTATAATTAAATCAATAATTCGATCATACAGCATTTAACACAAAAAAATCATAGGATATACTTACAATATCCGTGGTCTGTAATCGTTTAAAATATGGTTGCACTGATAGTAACAACCTAGATTTTGTTTATTTGCATTGTCAATTATCTATTTTTATTTAAATAAATTTAGATAGAAAAAGTGAGTAAAATTATTCTTAAGTTTAAACGAGAGATATCCATCGCGTCTGAAAATCAGCTGCTGCTGCGATTATGGTTTTCAAAATACCGTTTAGAATTTCACTGTTCCACCTGTACTATTAAAGGATCTATTGTACTAGTTATATTGCACGAACTAAATGACTAGCCGTAATATTCATTATAGATGATCTGATCGATAGATTGTTTTTATAATTAAATGTTGTGATTTAAAAATCTTTTGTTTTTTCATTGATTATATTTTCACTAAAGTTCCAACATTCTTCAGCTAATATTTTATTATAAGCTAATGGACTTGTTTTTGCTTCTTTACAATCTGCATGAAATTTTCCTGGTTTAGCTTCATTAGATAATGAACAAAATAAAGTTGTTTGTGTACCTTTATACAATGGTTTTCCAACTATAAATACAAAAAATTGATAAATAAATCCAAACAATTTTGGTATTCGTCGTGTTATTTCTGTATAAATTAATCCTGGATGTAATGAATATGCATTTATACCTTGTTCACCATAACGTTCTTGTAATTGAAAAGCATGCCATATTTGTGCTAATTTAGATTGATTATATGATAATCGTGGATCATAAGATGAACTAGAAAATTCATATTTAATTCCATTATCTACAAAACAATGTCCAATACTACTAACATTAATAATACGTCCTTTTGATTGAATTAATAATGGTAAAAGAAGTTTTGTTAAATAAAAATGTCCAATATAATTTGTACCAAAATTCATTTCTAATCCATCAACTGTTAATGTATATTTTAAATATGCTGTTCCAGCATTATTTATTAGAATATTAACATGTTCTTCATTTTTAAGAATTTTCTCAGCAAAATGTTTTATTGTTGAAAGATTTGATAAATCTAGATGATAACCAATTATATTATCAGTACTAATAACATTTGCTTCACGTCCTAATTCTTGAGCAATTTGTTCAGCTCGATTTTGACCACGTATACCAAGAATAACTTTTGCACCTAATTTAGCAAATTCAATAGCTGCTATACGACCAATACCTGATGCTGCTCCTGTAATTATTATTGTTTGTCCAGTTAAATCTGTAGTTTTTGGTGGAATATATGAACGGCCATGTGCTAATTTTCTACATATGAATATAATTATAAGAAAATAAATAAATAAGAAAATAAATGAGAATGATTTAATAAAAAAAGATATCAAAAATATAATGACAATATTTATAATTAACAAAATAAATGATTGCGTTTCTGGTTGATATAATAATGGTGTTACAATCATATCTAAATGAATTAATCAAGATCAAAGATAATATTTAATCTTATTTTGCAGTAAAATAATTTCTCCTATGTATGATATAATTATCCACTATCGAGTAATTTTGTTCAAATATTGATGATCAATACAAGTTTTTGGAAGAAATATTAAAGGTTATGTTCTTCATTCTCTACAGAAAAATAATATCATACAGGCATTTATTTTATACTCTTTGATTATTTTATTTCAATTCATTTTCCTATGTTTATTTGTCTGTTATTGAAAATTGATCGAAAAATATATTCACTCATTTTACTGATAAAACAATTTCGATATTTGTGATATTAACACTCTTCGTCAGTGTACTATTTCTTTCTTATCATAGAGATTCTCGAACAAGAAAATAGAACAACTGTTGACTAGTTATATGATTGACAAGAATGGAGAAAAATACTAAATACAAGATTAGATGAGAAATATATAAAGCAATAGCAAGAAATAGAACTAAGGAAGAAATAATAAACAGTTAGTATCATAGATGGAGTCGGGTGGTGGTATAACAAAAACAGATTTATTGTAAAACTAATATTATTAAAGAGAACAAAAAACACTTCTTTTAAACATGTTCTAGCTCTAATAGCGATTGCAACTTCTATTATAAGCTTACACTAAAATTCCTATCAAGCGATAGATGTGACATGAAGACATAAAAATCTAAGTGAAATTTTGTACAAGATATGAATATATTTTAATTATGATAATAAAGAAATTCTCTTTTTTTTCGACATAAACCGCGTAATAAGATTTTCTTATTGATTTTAGTCGCTGTTGAATATGCATCAAAAGTATAAACTACAAAGTTAATGATTAAGATAAATAATGACATCATTCTTTTCTTTTTTTTTTGTCTTTAATTTTTCATACATAAAAATTAATAGAGGATACGTTAAATATTACAAACATTCCAGAATATCTGACATTTATTCATGTTCATATTGTTTTAATAGTTTCGAAAAATCATGACGCAGCAAGTTTACAAAAATTTGAAAATTTGAAAATTTTTTAGAGAAATACATAAGAATACTTTTCGAAAATTGAATGGTGGTAGATGCAAAGAATATAACAAAGAGTTTTTTTTAATTCGAAAATTTTATTAGTGTCTGCAAGTCTAAATAGAGAAATACATTTTTTTTAGACATTTGCTGCCATATGAAAATGTATTAGTTACTATAGTGAAAATTTTTTCCATTTAATAAACATAAAATTTTTTTCTTGGTAAATTTTTGATTGAAATTATTTATATTTTGAAAGTTATTAATGATCATAATTATTGTCCTTAGATCTCCTTTAAAAGATGCAGCGGGTTTATTTTGAAATAAAAAAAAGAACTAAAAGTTTAGCAAGATATGAAATTTCTCGAAACAATCAAAAATCTGCATTACAATCTTTACACATACAACGTGAATCTGTTAATTCTCTTTTTAGATCATCTATTAGTATGCGTACATATAACACATTGTTTCTAGAGAGGTTTTCTTTCCATTATTTGAGGTACAACAGAAAGAAAATGTCTAGCAGTGAGTCGAGTTAGTTTATAGTCGTGTACAAGACGTCCCATTGCAGGTTTTAGAATATGACAGTTTTGTTTAAATTTCACGTATAATAAATAAATCATATAAAAAATTAATTTCCTATACCGTTTGGGCGCTTTTCTAATACAATCAGCAAAATTAATTTGTAAGCAAATTTTGTCAATTATTCCTCGGTTAGAATTATAGTCAACTATCAAAATTGGTTTTTGGATCAGTTTTTTCTAGTAAATATCATATATAGATTGATGCATAGTAGATACCATTACAACTTCTTCTTTATCATAACATTTCAGTGCCAGCATGTTGTTTGTGCTTTTCTAAATTTACTCTTACAGAACTATATGCTCCAGTTGATTTTGTATGAAATATTTGAAAAAGTACAGAATTTACGAACCAATTATCGAAGAATAAATTGTGACCTTTATCTAAGTAAGACTGCATTAAAATCATAATAATTGAACCCGAAACTTTGACATCTAGAAATTTTATCATGCCAGTAGTGGCTCTTATATAAATAATGAAATCTAAATTCATTCTGGTACGAACATCATATATGAAGTATATTTGACTGCAAATCTGCTCCTTTTAGATGAAATGTATTGTGTGAAACTAAGTCGACTTTTTCATAACATCAAGCTTTCATGAATATACCAATTTTGATAAGGAACTAAAATTTTTTCGAATTTTTCATGTAAGTAAGTGATTATTGGCTTTATTTTATATAATTTATTATCATACAGTTGGCATTCGTTGTCATTGAAGTATAAGAATCGTAGAAGTAAAAGAAATTTGTCTTTACTCATGATATCTGCAAACATAGGTGTGGAAATCGAAGGATTGGTAGATTAGTAATCATTCAAAGCTATAAAGGGTGGCCCAAAAGACCTGATTCGATTTGTATAATTAGTTTTTTTTACGTCACAAAGCACATCTTTAAAAATTGGTGCCTATGATAGAAAGATGCAGTAAAGGCGGTCTACAAAACTGCCTATAAATGATCCGTTTCATTTGATACAGTAAGAAAGTTAAATGTTCACGGTTAATTTTTATTTTTTGTGACGCATATTTCTAAGCTGATAACTTTCTTACTATATGAGTTCGAGATGATCAGTCATAAGCTGTTTTGTAGACGGTCTTTTGTTGCATCTTTCTATTACAGATACCAATTTTTAAAGATGTGTTTTAATATAGAAAAATTATTTATACAAATCGAGTCAGGACTTCTGGCCTACCCTTTATGGATATTACTACTACACTTAGTGATATTGAAAGAGATGATGGTTGATTATGCTGAATCAATATAGAAGAAGTTATACTTTAGCCTGGACACATTGACAATGATTTTGAGCGGTATACCAATTTAATACCTTTATCATTCATTTTCTTTAATAATTTTTTATTTTAACATACTTCTTTCTTTGTGGACATCTGCATCTGAATAGTAGTGTAGGCGAAAATATTTATTGACATCCTATATGAAAGACTATTTAATGAAGATGTATCACCAAAATACCTTATTTTCCGAACGATCGAGCTCATCGAATTTAATTTCTTTTAATCCAATTATTATAATTGCTGCGAAAATTAATAAACTTTTGTCAATAATCTGTAATTTATAACTATCATCTCCGACACATTTCTCAGACAATGCTGATAATCATTTTATAAGGATTTGGTTATAATTGACTCTCATCTTGTGAAATACAATGTAAACAGAGTTTTGAAATATAGTGGGATAAAAATTTGGATCTACCATCTTAACTCTCTCTCACAGATTGTGCGCGCTACTTTTAGTACATCCCTCTCAGTTACATACACCATAATTGACATTTGACATTTTAAGTCTTAAGGAATTGCAGGAACAGTTTCTTAAAGTAGAATTCATTGGATTGTTTTCGGAGCCAATAAAATTCACAACCTTCTCAATGAATTCTACCGTACAATCGACAGGAATATTGACAAAAATAATTGAAATATGACTAGAAAAAAAAGGTTAAAAACAACGTCGGTAAACAGAATAAGTCAATTAGTTAATATATATGCAAACAGAAAGGAGTATCAAAAAACAAGGCAAACTTAAGCGACAATAAAACTGAAAACCATGATTAGCAACATGTTAACTTATAAACTGATTGGACAAGACGCCTTCGATATGGTCGAAGTTATCCGAAAAAATTGTACTTTTTAGAAGACTCTATTTCAGGTCAATATTCAGAATCATTGATCTGACCTCACCGCAAATGATGAAAACATATATTTCAAATCACCTTCTAATAGTTATGAACTCTTGAATCAAGTTAATTCATTCGAATAAATCATTTAAGTGCTTGTTCAAAAGTTAAAAGAATAAAGTATAAATAGATCAGTCACATTCTAACTATTACTTTCGATAATCCTCCGCCAAAGAATTCATTATTATTCGTTTTTTATTTCGTTTTATTATTGTCCTGTGCTTTCTATTCACTCATATTTTAATTTCATTTTCAAAATCATTGTGTACTCGAAACCTTTTCATAGATATGAAATAAGAAAGAAGCAATACATTGATCAAAAGTCATTTCTCGTCTTGAATAATAAAACAGACATACTATATATTTTAAGCTTGCATTATTATTAAAAAGAAAAGACGAAGAAACATGTACAGCAGTATTTTAGAACAACAACATGTTACTGAAGGTAAAAAAGAAGATGTAATAAATAATTCTCCAACTCCAATTAATTCAATTCAAGCAATCATTGATCCTCGTTTTAATGCATTAATTAATCGTGCAACAACATCGGCAAAATCTAATCAAATTAGTCCTGAGTTACATAATTATATTACTTCACCAAACACAACTTCAACTACATCGCTAAATCTATTATCACCAAAGTAGGAAGCAAATTCTAATTTAATGAGCTAAAAAATAGTTTTTAAATCAGAGTGAACAAACGACAAATTCTTTCACCTGCATGCAAACATCGTCTACAAGGTATATTCATCATTTTGGTAATAGCAGTCATTTCAGTAGGAATAGTCTTAAGCATTATATTAACAAGTAAATTCATAAGTTACATTTATTTCATGATATTCATTTTCATATTCAAATAGGATCATCATCATCATCATCATCTGGTATAATAACAACAACAAACATACAATCTTCATGTAACATTTTAGTTTTGTTTCATCATATACATATTTTATTTTTCTTTCTTTAGGTAATACATTACAATGGAATCCAATTGGTATAACTTTATTTGGAGATGGTACGAGTGGTAGTTCTTCCAACCAACTAAATGATCCGAGAGGTGTTTTCGTTGATGCGAGTGACACTGTCTATGTTGCTGATTCAAATAATCATCGTATACTCAAATTATCATCAGGAAGCAATGGAACTATGAATGCAACAGTAGTTGCTGGCGTTACAAGTGTGTCAACATTGGGTTCAACAACATTAAACTTTCCAGTAGCTGTATATGTAGATTCACAGAAAAATCTTTATATTGCTGATACATTTAATTATCGCGTTCAGTTTTGGGCATATGGTGCTCAAAATGGTTCAACAGTAGCTGGCAGTTCAAGTGGAGTCTCTGGTTCGACTTTAGATAAACTTGGCAGAACTTATGGATTGTATGTAGATGAAGCAAAAAATATCTATGCAGTAGATACATCGTATGGACGTATAGTTAAATGGTCATCAGGAGCTTTGACTGGTGTTCTTGTTGCAGGTAATGGATCACAAGGTTATACTTCTGGTCAACTGTCGCTTCCTGTTGGTATTACTATCGATTCAAAAAGTAATACACTCTATATAGCTGACTATGGTATGCATACAGTTATCTCCTGGTTGTCCGGCATGTCATCTGGTACAATTATTGCTGGTTTGAATTCAACATTAGGTAATACAGCATCATTACTCTATGCTCCATGGGGTATCATACGTGATACTTATGGAAATCTTTATTTAAGTACTTACGGAAATCATAGAATACAAATGTTCTGTACTAATGGCTCATTATTTTCAAGTGGTACAACAATTGCTGGTATTGGTATATCACAATTATCATCGAGAGGACTTTCTCTTCCTGCTGGAATCGCATTCGACTCTCAGATGAACTTGTATGTTGCTGATTCTGGTAATAATCGAATACAAAAGTTTCTGCGCACTAATTGAAGTTTTCATCAAAATCATCAAAATATTGTTTGCTGTTTAAAATGAAAAGTACTTGAACAAGGATTCAATTGAAATTTGACTGTAATCTAACATTTTTTTTTCCTAAAGATTAAAAACTATTTAGACAATAATGTATAAAAAAAGTTGAGCATAAGAAATATTATTAACTATCAGTGTTGGATTGAGTCTAAAGACATGGGCCAACATACTAGCAGAGGTTACAAAGAGCAAATATGAAATTCAATTTAGTTGAGTTATGAATCAATATAGTAGACTTCTTCAGATCAAGTAAAAAGGACTAAGATTTGTATAACATGTCTGCTGACATAGCAATCATATGATGGAATGGATGTTATGTCGTTTGCTACCGAAAAGAATTTTTGACACAAGTTACTCATAAAATAAAGATTCAGTGCCCAAAAAATATAAAAAGGAACTAGAGATTTTAGATGATATTGCTTTAGTGATTTATGTCTAATAATATTGCAAAAGAGTATTGTGACGGTAACAGAAAGGAATGAAATAAATAGTGAAAAGAAATAAAAGAATCTAAGTATATCAAGATTGTTGAAGGTATTCCATAAAATAGAATAAGCAGAGTATATCTTATCAATTTGTTTTTATAGTTTTTACAAAAAAACTCTTTGAGCAAAAAACTAGCAAACATATTATTTAAATTATGAATCCTGTACGTCAGGTGATCTTTATGTTGTGAAAAAAAACAGAACTGTTAGTAATGTATTTGGAAGAAGCCGATATTCAATGGTGTAAACCTGTATTTAGTGAAATAAATCAATATATTTTTTTGGTCAAAATAATCTATACGCTATATTTTTTCGATTATCTCTTCATTCTATTATAGTTTAATGGTCGATTACTCAACTGATCTTGAAAGTTTCAATTCTATCATATCAATAATTGTAACATCATCATCGGAAAACTGCATTTGATATCTTTGAAATATAAAAGATAATTGATTGTGCATTTGCTTTATGTGAATATAGTACTCAATGAATATGAAATAACAACTTTGAATATTGATCTCTCTCTAAATTTTATCACGACTGATAATCTTGACTAACTAACTTTACAATTTTTGATAAAACTATTCAAAATACAAAAAATATGGCGTTGTTAATATGTCTGCAGATTAGATCTCTGTAGACAAGAAAGACAACGATTATCTGAAGTAAGTATCCAACATAATGCAGGCATGACGGATTTTGAAAAAATATTGAATGAAATACAAAATGGTACAATGTATAGAAACTATGCAAATATAAACATGAGATTGACAAACCATTGCAATGACCTAGCAACTATAGTACATGATAGAAGGAGTAAAATCAAAAAAAAAACGACAATGATCATAGCAAACTTATCAATTAATAATATAAATCAGATAGCTGAAGAATACTCATCAATATCTTACACCTATCAGTATATTTTCATACTCATTAAAGTATCCGAATTAACGCTTTTCATCGCTCAAAATGTATCCAATACTACTCATCAACGATATCTAATCTAACAATAAAACATATAGTCGTGTTCCTATTAACATCAATGGTATCTTTATTTCATGGTAAAACTTTTGAAAACCTACGTCAGTTTCTTATTCGCATCAAGGAGTATATCAGGACAGTGACGCAACCAGAAAATTTTTTGGGGGGGGGGGGATCGCCATGGGAAAACGAGAATTTTTTTCTGCTCGCAAAAAATTAGCCTGTACCCCCCTTCAGGTATTTTAACTTTTTGGGGGGGGACCAATCCCCGTCGTCCCCCCCCTGGGTTCGTCACTGTATCAGGATGATCAATCAATGGAATGAAAATATTCTATTAAACAGTATCTCACAATTCTTTCATGACATAGCTTTAGAATGGCATTGTCAATGACGCACAAATTATAACCTGCAAATTTGTGATGCGCGACTAGAGCAAGAATTTCAAGAAGTCAAACAATAAGAAAAGAAAGTAATTTACAAATTTGTAGTTCGCTTACATAATCTTTCATCCAAACAAAAACCTAATGAAACTGAAGATGATATTAGTCGACATTTAATGTATAAGATGCAAAGCGACTTATTTTTAATGATTGATATATCCTCTTGTGAATCATTCACAAGGAAATTATCCAAGATGTCATCTTCCATTTTCAATCATTTATATATAATTTGATTGAGTATATTGAGATAATGAAGAAATGTGCAAAATAGTTTTATCAATCACAATTTGGCATTTAAGATATCAAAATGTTAAGATAGACAATCTGATGCTATAATCGTGGCTATGTAAAAGATCCCAAAATGCTATCAATAACCAATACAAAAATAAATATCAGTTCAAAAAAGCTAGTAATAGAGTAGACATACGCTGGTCAAGTTGAACATTTAATTACCTACTAGCTTCGAAAACAATTGAAAACCAATATTATCTCGATCAGAATCGGTTCAAATGGGTTATCAATCTCTACTGTCAGCATAGCTTAAATTGAAATTTACAACGTGAAATGAAAATAGTAAGCAATTTTTAAAATGTATATGACATTATCATCAATCGTTGACGAGTAACTCGTCGTTCATTTACGAGATTGACATGAGCTTCGTTTGCGTACAACTTTCAATCAAATGTAGAACATTTCTGGAAAGAAGTATGCCAACACTTTATTAATGCTTCATAAAAGTAAAAACATGTCATCTATGATAAGAAACTTGCGGATAATTGATGTTTTTCGAATTTAAGAGTAATAGTCTTCCTTTTAGAATTTTTGAAATGTGAAAAATTTATTCAAAATGAGGTGGCCACAGCCTCAGACTTATCGATAATTTATCCGACAACGATTCACAGAATTAGTAGATTGAACTCAGCCGAAGGTTAAATAAGTTTTCCTTGACGAGGGTTACTTATATATATATAGTGTGATGAAATCTCTGATATCCGATTGCAAGTAGTATTACAGAAATCTACAGCAAATAACTGATTTCTACAACAGCATGGATTACTAAGTTAAGGTTTTTTATTAGACACTGGTAACAGTTTGAGATTTGCCATGACCTGACACATATGCACGCAATTATAGAGGTAAACTATGGTAGACCTAGTTCATCCAGTGAAATCATATATCTATACATATCCATATAATATATTGGGGTGATCAACTTGATTGATTACCCGTTTTGATATAGTCCCATTGTAAGGATAAAAGCTACTATTGTTCGGGCTATATATGAGAGGACTCTATATAATTCTGGATCGGCCTGAACAATACTATGTTTTATCCTTACAATAGGACTCTATCAAAACGTGTAATCACCCAAGTTGATCATCTCCCTCCTCCTTTATATTGATATTCAGATATGTATTCATTTATCGGTCGATATCTGCATAAATACATATCTATGTATACAATGCGTGTTCAGAAAATATATATGTTATGGGCAAAATTAAAACTTTTTTTTTATAACGAAAACGAAGAAAAATTTAAAGTATCAAGCGACGCAAACGTGTTTGAAATAATACAAGGTGTCCCATAAGTTGTGGCAGTTTTTTTTAAATCTATTTTTTGATAATAAGGAATACCAATTAAACTAAAAATTATACATATGACACAACTCAACTTGTGCTTTTTTTCGTATACTTTATCTGTACTAAATTACTGTATATACAAAAAAGAAACAAATCTAACATACACAGCATTTTTTACTAGTGATCAGAGTTAGAACCGGTCCAGCTTTTTCGAACCGGACCGGACCGGACCGCACTGGCTAGTTACCGGCCGGTCTTAAGATGCAATTTATCCGGCAGAAACCGGCAAAAAATTATTCGGTCCAGTCGCAGGATTCAATCTGTAAAAACTAGAAAGTCAAAATAAGCGAAAAAAGTCGCTTTTTTATATTAGATGCCATACTTTAGCCTTTTCATAGCTGCGAATTTTCACAATTGCAGAAGACTAGCAGTTGATATAATATTTACAGTAACAGAAGATCTGCTTTCATATTCAAATAATGAAAATATGAAGTAACAATAACTAGCCATTAGGAATTTCTCACAGTCAGTAACAAAGTATAGAAAAGTGAGCTCAAAATCTCGAACACTGAAATGTTTAGTTCAAACAATATTTAGCTTTTGATGAGTTGTTAACTATTCATGATCATAATAAATCCATTCAGCATAATTCGAGATCTTTACCACACGATGAAGAAAAGGAAATACAAAATTTATAGATGAAACTTTAATGACAACTATAAATTTATCACTAGAAATTGTTTACAGTCACATTTTTTGATTTTTGATATCATGAAAATCAATAAAAATGAGATACATACATTATTTTAGCTTTCATGTCCTCAAATTTGATAAAAGTACCGGTCATACCGGTCTACACCGACTTTTGCCAATTTTAAAAGCTCGACCTGACCTGACTGGACCGGCCGGTCCGGTTCCAAGTCTGCTGATGATGGGCCGTAAGTCTTAAGAAGCGCAATACGTTCGTTTTCGTATCGTCGTAAATCGTGACAGAAGAGAAAAAGAAAACTCGTGATATAGACGAATATAATCGAAAAAGCTACGGCAAAATGGAAAAACAAGTATATCATAAACGGCGTAACGAACGTCTTACGTTCCTCTGACGTTATCATATACATTGATATGTGAACAAAACGAAACAAACGATTTTTGAAATCATCCTTTTTGTTTCGAAATAAATTTTCTTGAATGGTTTTTTTTTTGTAGTATAATAGTAAGTGAAGAAAGAATTAATCAGAAAAGCTAGTATCGTTATTCTCTTCCTATTTTTACTATGTTTTAGGTAATAATCCTACTGACTTTTTAATTAAATTATATCAATCTATTGATTGTATTCAAACTTCACCCATCTATTTTATCACAACCTGCGATTGTTCAATAGTAATAAGTAACATTTAAAAAAATATAAAAATATGTTTAAATATATCGGAGAATAACAATATATTCTCTTCAACTACCTTTTATTTCAGGGGTTCCGGACTGGTGCTCCCTGGACACTTGCTCCCCAAATAGATCCGGGTATAGGCGCAAATCTGAGTAAGGGTGAGAGCATAGATGTGGATGAAGACGTAGGTGTGGGTGAGGGCTAGACAGAGAGTGAATTTCGGTTTTGATTGGAACTAGATCTGAGCCTCCAGACCACATGTCCCTGGGGAGCAAGTGTCCGAGGGCATCTTTTCGGGGAGCATCTGCCATGGAACCCATTTTTTATTACGTAAAAAAAAGTTTTACGTTATTTCGTGTTAGACGTAACAAATACATGCTTTCTTTATAGTCATTTCGTTATCCCTTTGCATTTAACGTCATTACGTTGTACCACACACGAACGTCTTACGAGGAGAAAATGAAAAAATTATTCACGATAAAACGAAAGAAATACGCATATGAATTTACGTATATTCGAAAGAACAGAAAAACCTGACGGTATAAAGTTATCATTTTTTTTTTAGTGTTTATGCTCGTTCGCTATAAATGAAATATCATGTCGTGACACACGAATATGTTTCGACCCATCACTATTTTTTACAGTTGTTTTTTCGCATATTTTTCATTTTGATTCATGTACATATATCAGAAAAGAAATGAAGTTACAGGTGCGTTCAATGAAGGCCGATTCTATCAATTGAAGATGAATTATACAACCGAACATTATCAAACGCATCTGTATTTTCATTTCTTTTTTTATATATGAAAATGAATCAAAATAAAAAATATGCGAAAAAACAACTGTAAAAACTGTTATATATATTGGGTTTGTTTCTTTTTTGTATATACAGTAATTTAGTACAAATAAAATATATCGAATAAAAGTATAAGTTGATTTGTATCATATGTGTAAGTTTGAGTTTAACTGGTATTCATTATTATCAAAAAATGGATTTAAAAAAATCTGCTACAACTTATGGGACACCTTGCATTATTTCAAACACTTTTGCATCGTTTAATACTTTAATTTTTTTTTTCTTTTTCGTTATAACAAAAAAAAAATTAATTTTGCTTATAACACAAGTAGCGTGGATCGAGGCGATCCACTAGGTCCCTTGACTGTAGTTGTATTGGAACAACATCGTGGTGTTCGAGGCGCATTCTAGCATATCTATGACAACCTTAAATCTATCCGAACAACCCATGTTTCACCTGTATAATAGTGGCAATATTGAGGGCCCATCGTGCAACTTCTATAACGGCCTGCCCAACTGCCGGCTTTTCACTATTTTATCGGAACAACATCCTCGAGTTCGAGGCGAACTATAGCAGGTAGGGATGACTTCATAGTATAGGACTTGAGGACCCATGCTAACGTCCATAGTGTAGCATTTGAGGACCTATGGGTATTCCCATAGTATAGTGCTTGATGGTCCAAGGGTACCCCCAACATATTGTAGTTGAGGGTCCTAGTGTACTGCCAATATATAGTAGTTGATGATCTATGGGTACCCTCAAAATATAGTAGTTGAGGACCTCAGGGTGCTCTCAGTGTATGGTACTTGAAGACCTAAGGGTACCTCCAATATATAATAGTTGAGGACCTGCCCGTAGTACGCTACTTGAGTATGTGTGGGTCCTGGGAAAGATGCGTTCTGATTGGTCGAAAAAATTGACCAATCCGAGATGCGTACAAACACACAAACACCCCGTCAATTTCGGGATTGAAACCCTGACCTTCAGTCAAGGGAATATATATACACCCATGGGCAAAAGTTTTCTCTTGCCCCATACCCCGCCCTTTTTTTTTCTTTGTGTCGAACTATTGCTTCTGATTTTATACCAAGTGAAAACTCGTGAAAAATGGAGTTTATCAGTACTAGCTAATAAGAATTATGAAAACTTTCGTGTGCTGAGCTCTTAAAATTTACAGAATTTTGTAGAATTTAAGTAATATTATCTAGAGGATGTTTAAATATATTTTTCCAGGAGGGCAAAGCTGTAATTCTAAAACAAATTCACGATAAATTACATACTAAATTAAAACCCGCCAAAAACGGAATTTGCCACTATTAAGTAGTAAGGTTTATCACGACGTGTTAACACATTCAGCACGATTCGATTTTCATAGAAAGTAACATCTCTAAATTCGTTTTATTAGGAAACAAAATATACCACAAGATGCAGCGTGAAACGCTCTACAATCTACATCGCAAAGTCTATTTCGATTGTGCACCTTTTGTTGTTAAAAAAACCAAAACTGTGTGCGACCAATTATTGAGGTTGTAAAAATCGATCGCATAGAATTTTGCTTTTTTTGAAAACAAAAGATGCACAATCGAAATAAGCTTTACGATGTAGATTATAGAGGGTTTCACGCGCCGTCTTGCAGTATATTTTGTTTCTTCTTACGGAATTATATTAGGTGATAAAATGATGAAATAAGAAAAATGAAATTTTACATTTGTATAGAAAAAAACGATCGTTTCGCAACCTCAAAAACTAGTGACATAGAGTTTTACCCTTTTTTGAAAACAAAAATTACACAATTAAAATAAGCTTTACTACAAAGATTGTAGAGTTTTTCACGCTGCATCTACTGGTATATGCTGTTTTTTTTAATAGAATGTATTTAGAGATTAAAATATGAAATATACCGTGAGCTACCGGTGGCTCACATCGTGCTGAATGTGTTAATATCGATTCAGACTACTTGTGAAATTGTACGCTCCCAGTCGAACTGCCTCGTGAGAGAACTTCTACTAACTCGATAGAGCGCACAGAACTGTAAAAATGGTCTGAATTCGATATTAAAAAGTTATGGTAACCCTTGTTGCTTAGTACTGATAAATCTCATTTTTGCCAGGCTTTAATTTGGTACAAAATTTATTATGACTTATATTTACAACCGCAGACTTTTGGCCATGGGTGTAATACAAATGTATAGATATTTTGAATTATTTTGTAATTCATTTCTAGTATGAAGTCGTGAAAGATGAACAGTCCCCCTCGGACAAAAAAACTACTCTTTTCCATTTCACTTTTACATCGCTTAATACGTTGTTTTACAAAAACAGAATATACCACAAGATACAGCGTGAAAAGAACTACAACTTACAAAGTAAAGCCTATTTTAATAGTGTATATTTTGCTTTCAAAAAAAGCAAAATCCTGTGCGACCAATTTTCGACGCTGCGAAAAAATCATTTTTTTCTATGTCAACGAGAAATTCCTTTTTCCCTATTTCATCCTTTTATCAACTAATACGAAAAACAAAATATACCACCAGATACAATGTGAAAAGCTCTATAATTTATATAGAACAATTTATTCGAATAAGAAGAAAGGTGGTTCTTGTCCGTCTAGAAAAACGATTTTTTTGCAGCATCAGACATTGGTCTCACAGAATTTTACTGTTTTTGAAAATAAAAAGAACATAATTGAAATAAGTTTTACTTTAAAGGTTGTAGAGCGTTTCACGCTGCATTTTGTGGTATATTTTGTTCTTTTTTCGCAAACATGTTAATCGATAAAAAGGATGAAATATGGAAAGAGAGTTTATCGTCGCATAGAAAAAAAGGATTTTTTCGCAGCGTCGAAAACTGATAACACATAGTTTTGCTTTTTTTGAAAGGAAAGAGCACACAATTAAAATCAGCTTTGCTTTGTAGATTGCAGAACTTTTCACGTTGCATCTTCTGGTGTGTTTTTTTTTTTTTGACAAAAGCACATTAGGTGATAAAAAAATGAGGTAAGATGAGAGAAGAAAAAATGATATTTTCGCAGCGTCGAAAATTGGTCACACAGGATTTTGCTTTTTTTGAAAGCAAAATTTACACCATTAAAATAGGCTTTACTTTGTAAGTTGTAGTTCTTTTCACGCTGTATCTTGTGGTATATTTTGTTTTTGTAAAACAACGTATTAAGCGATGTAAAAGTGAAATGGAAAATGGTAGTTTTTTTTGTCCGAGATGGAGTCAAAGGCTAAAAGTCGAAGATTAATCAAGCGTGTGGTTTATAAGGAATTTCTCTATTTAGAAAAACGGAACCACTCCTATTTTTCACTATTCTCAAATATTAAAATGAGCTTTCTTTTTTTGCCTAAATCCTAGATCCATGCTCACTGACACATTATAACACATTTGTCATGATGGGACCCATTGATGGATCGCACAATTTTTTTAAAAAGAAAATTTGTAGAAAAACACTTTTTTAATTTTTTTCCTTATGTAGAAAATCACATATAATGTGTCATCCGCTGCACCTCCCCCTCTCCTATCGTAGAAATAATTTTGTTGCATTGTGCAATGCTCCATATTAAAACAGTCAAGCCGATAAAAGTTCCAAGTATCAGAACAGAAAGTTTTATATTCTTTGCTACCGCATGACTCGCTTCTCGTAACTGTTGTTGCCTTATTTTCTCATAGCAATGCTAAAACGTATTTACAGACCGCAGACAGATCCGTTCTTTTCTTCGAGCTTATGATTAAAGAATTTGCTCCTCGTTCGGACCGTTGATTTTTGTCTCGAGCCGGATTTCAACTTTTCGAAGGAGATACGAAGCAGAAAAAATTGAACAAAATTTGCGAGAAACTCCAGAACCAACACTTCGCTTCATATGACGTTATGAACGGTAGAGAGAAAAAGACAGCTTAGAACAGAAGTCACGGACGCAAAGCAAAAATACATTTATAATTTCTTTTATTGGTGACATTTTCAGATTTGACATTGAACTTTTACGAATGGTTGACATAATCAAGCATCATTTTAATAAAATCAAGCATGATCTAAATTCATACGCGAACAGAAGTCCGATTCACTTCGCTTTAGACCAAATCAAAATGAAAACAGGTGTCGAATCTGCTTTTGTCATTTTGGGTACGATTGTATTCTGAAATATATATTTGACCATTCTATATATACTTTAGGTATATATATTATTCTTGCTATTTATCTCATATTTGGTTGGAGCAATGATTTTCTTTGCAACATCATCGGATTTGTCTATCCTGCATATGCATCGTAAGTTCAATTTATTTATTAAGTCTTTTGTACAAATATCATTAAACAATCTTTCTTAGTCAGTATTGTTGTCGAGACTGACTTATAAACAACGGATTTAGAGTCAGGTATCCTAAATCTGCCATACATACGATGAGGGGACAGTAGATAGTCAAACGATAAAATTGTTTTTGAGATTTAAATTCCTATATCAGCTAGCGTTGGAGATGCTGTGGTCATGCATTTAATTGCATGGTAGATAATAATTAAAAGCAAGTATCTTTTAAGTTCCTGATATCGTAAGATACTTAACTGTTTGTTCACCGAATTTTGCCAGAGTTTTTAGTTCAAACTTTAATTTGTTATTTGATAAAGTAAATCATCATCTATTTTCAGTAAATATTCAAAGATGCCCTTTTAAACTCTTGTTGAGATACTAGACTTTCTATAGTATCTGATGACACAACTCTATGGTCTTCTTCAAGTTCCTCTGAAAAATTAATTTTCAAATTTTCACTTGAAACTTTGCGCAGAGAAAGATCTTAATGAATCTAGGTTACTCTGAGAGTTACAAATCTTTTGATTGCTCCTATCATTAAACATAAACATTTGACATCTTCTGCCATAGAAGATGTCAAAAAAAGTATTTTTTACTACACTCATTTCTCGAACTAGAAGCAATCCAAAAACCTGAAACTTTTAGAATAAACTAGGCTTATTAAGGCCTTTCTCTAAGCAAAGTTTCAAGACAAAATTCGAAAAACTGGTTTTTCATGTAAGCCTGAGAGGGGCAACGGCTTTTTGCCCCAAAATGTCGTCAAAATTAAATATCTTAACAGAAATAAACCAAGAGTGTCAAATCTTTTCAGTATATTCGTACCTCATTAGAGCCTACGCAATTCATATAGTCTTCGTTCAGAAGCTGCTTCGGATATGAGAAATGCTCTTGACTCCTTTTTTCTGCCCATTGTGCGAGATACACATAAAACCCTCAACCACTATTCAGTAAAGTACTGATAGGTGCTCATGGGTTATCCTATGAGGTGACTCAGAGGTCTCAAGATCTATGCTATGAAGGTACCCATAAGCGATCAAGGGTCATCTGATGGGAGTACTCATAGATCTTATAGGGCACCTGTAGGTCTTGACAGAAATAAGGTAATAGAGATGTAGGACCACAAAACCGAACGCTGCATGCACTTTAAAAACATTTGCGATACAAGAGTATGAGAGCGTAGAGCTGCCGAAATAACTTTCGGTAAAACTCCTTTGAATATTATTATGATCAAGAATTCTACTGTACAAATAGTTTGTTGATGCTCTCAAATTCGACTATATTAATCTGTATAAGCCTTTTCTTCGCAATGCACCCGAAATTTACGAAAATTTATTAATTATTGTGAACTAAGACTCCACCAATCGAAAAATTTGAGCCCACGGTTTTCGACTACTTATCCGTAGATTCAGATACCTCGAGCACTATAATGATTGAGCAAGTTTTATTAAAAGTTGCTCGCCTCGAAAAAATTGAATTATAATAGTGTGAATCATGCTCATAGCTATAACTTAAACTTCTATTTCGTTTTTCAAAACTCCGTAAGCACCATTCTACCATTTCACACTTCAGCATTTTGTCAGTATAATTTTGCGCATAGGTACTGCATTTATCCTTTTGACAAATTCTGTTATTTTGTTTTTCGTAATTATTGACATTTAATACATATAAAAGCTGCTTAAACAAATATACAATGGACAAATGAACGAAAAGAATTTTTTTCAATTAAAACCGATCGGCAAATCATGTGTGGTGTTTTGTTGCGATTTATTATATAGAACGTTACTTTTCCTTAAAATACTAATCGAACTCTGTGTAACTTCTGACAATTCCTGTCGAACAACTTTACACCCTACTCTGTCAACTGATATTATATTGTTATAAATTACTATTTGTTTAAGAGACGGTCGACGAGTCAGTCGAACATGACTATACTCTCAAAATTGTGACCCCCCTTTTTTTT
>JAJEKB010019378.1:0-10831 GCA_022393335.1 Macrotrachela quadricornifera
CCATAATTAAGACGTCCATCACGATTACGATCCGCATTTTGAAAATCGAGAAAATTTCGAAATTCATTTCGATTTAATACTCCATCTCGATTTTCATCTTCTGGAAGATAGCCATATCCATAAGAACCAGGTAGTAGAATAGCCATTTGTTTATATTTGATACAAGTATGAAAGACTGTAGTTTGAAAATAGGTATTTCGTCTTGCTATATATATATATATGTCTGATATGACGTCAATAAATAGATTAGTATTGCTCTCTAAGTTTGAACTACACAGTATACTAAATCATAATATAAAATTATTCATCGAACTATTTATATTTTTTTCTCATTCAACTTATCTTATTATGATATGTTTGTGTCATTGATTCGCATGATAAATCATAAGCATTAAAGCATAGGTGAGTTCCCTATATTACTAATTGCAAAAAAAAATATCAAGGTCATAGGCAATTTATTAGTATAATCCAATTATTGCACCGAGAAATATTGAATAGGACGCTGAGGACAATCGATTTTCTTTCGAAAGAATTATTTGGACTGTTCCTAGAAAGAAAAAGGCTAAAAATTCAGTTGCTATTACTCATAATTAATTTCAAAAAAAACTTTTGTTTTGACTATAATTACTTCTTTCTCATTCGAAATGTAGAGAAATGTTAAAAGACTGAAAAAATAAAAGTTTCTTGTTAATTACCTACAGTTTTATAGGACCAAAAGTCAAAAAAAGATATTATCTACAACATTTCTCGCAGTCAGATCCATATTAATGAAGGGTTATATAAAAGTGATGATGCGACTGTGAAAAATATTACCAAATATACATGATTTTTTCTACTAAAAATAGCAGAGCTGCAAGGGAAATGATGCTTAATTCTCGCTTCTTCAAGTAACAATCATAATTCTACTAATAGTTTTTAACAGTTGAGAAATTCCTATTTATTAATTATAGTAGTATTTATAGCAAATTAAGAAGATATTTCAATTATCGTTAGCATTATATAATAGATAATTTGCAAATATGAATATTAAGTAGGAAAAATTTATAAGAAAATTCTTATGATATTGAATTTATCAATTATAAAGACATTGAAAAAAAAAAGATGTCATAAAAACAATGTAAATTAGAAGGTTTCAGCATTTCAACAGTTTCTTTAAAGCATGGAACAATTGTAAGAGTTAATCAATGAATGATCTTCTTGTTTATTATTGAATATATCTTTCATATAATGTAATAGAACAAACAAAAAAGAACCATTTCTTAATTATTTTCTATATCAACAGCAATTATGATTCTAATAAGATTTTCAAATATTCTACTTTAATTCTAATCATAAATTATCATTATTCTTAAAATTATATTTAAATCGTGTATAATCGATATTTTATTAATGTTGTTAATGTTTTCTTTTTCTCTAATTTACTTCATAATTGAAGATACGAGACAAATAGCAAAAAAAAATAATGCTTTTTTTTTGTTTTTAAATCATTTTGTTGACAGTTATGGATATTCATCTTGCAAAAAGAAAAATAGATCGACGATTCTTAGTTGTTTACTTGTGATACAGATGGTGGTAGGAAAATAAAGAGAAATGAAAGAAAAGAAGAAGAAGAAAAAAAAAGGAAATTTAACAACAACAAGAAGAAAAAATAAATGAAAAAGCTATCGATGGACTCTTCGTACGCGTATTTTTCGTCACCAAAATGGTTTTACGTATACACTCACACGTCGAAAAGAAAAAGAAGAAGAGTGAAAAAGAATGACAGAGACAAAAAAAAAGTAGAGAAAAATAATAATAACATATTTCTTTAGTGTCTTTCTCTATAGAAATGCGCAATTTTTTTTTGTTTTTTTTTCACAAGTCTTCATCATCGTCAGGTAATGCTGCATTTTGAGCATCTTGAATTTCAGCTTCATACTTCTTAATTGTTTCATTGTCCATTTGAACTTCAGCTGGCTATAAAAAAAAATACACATATATATAATAATTAAAAATATTTTAGAATAAATTTACCATAAGAGCAGGCATGGCAGTAAATTCAAGATTACTATCACCAGCTAATTTACGTGCTAACCAAAGAAATGGTTTTTCAAAATTATAATTCGATCGTGCACTAATATCGTAATATTGCATATTATTTTTACGATGAAATGTAATAGCTTTAGCTTTGACTTTACGATCTTTAACATCAACTTTATTACCACAGAGTACAATTGGAATATTTTCACACACACGAATTAAATCCTTATGCCAATTTGGAACATTTTTGTATGTAATACGTGATGTCACATCAAACATGATAATAGCACATTGACCACCGATATAATAACCATCTCGAAGACCTTAAATTTAAAAAACAAACAAATTTAATTCGTATAAATATTTTTTCGTCTTCTTACCGCCAAATTTTTCTTGACCAGCTGTATCCCAAACATTGTAAACAATTAAACCACGATTTGTTTGAAATTGAAGTGGATGAACTTCAACACCGACTGTAGCATTATATTTTTTTTCGAATTCACCAGTTAAATGTCGTTTGACAAATGTTGTTTTTCCTATTAGAAAAAAAATAATTAAAGCAAATGTTTTTTTTTCTTCTATTTTATATTTTTATGAAAAACATACCAACACCACCATCACCAACTAATACAAGTTTGAACTCGGGAGCTTGTTGAGCCATAACTTTATTTTAATTGATTGTTGAATAATATAAATGAAGAGAAATAGGGTGTGAGTGGCTTGTAAGGATCTATAAAAACAAAAAATGAAACTATTGCGTTGATAAATTTAAAACAAAATCTATTAGTGAGTTCTTGCGCAATAGCATGAATAATAATTTACAACAATGTCCGAAGAAAAAAAAACATTGATCTCTCATTTATATGCTATGTGCATGGGTATATACAAGATCATCATACAGTCCATTTTTCAAAAGAAAAAACTAGAAGTTTCTTTCTTTTGCTATAATTACAAATGAATGCACTAAGAAAAAGAAAAGACAACAAACAAAATACAAAGACATCCATATTTTCCCATTAAATAAATGATTCATATATATTCTTTCTTCTTTCCTTTCTTGTTGTGTTCTACTACCTCAGTCGCGATGTTTATGGCAGCAACAAAATAAAAACAAAAGAGGTCGCCAGTTTGACGTCAAACATCTTTGGCCAGCAAAGTTTAATAAAAAAAAAAAAAAAAAAGAAAAAAAAAACAAAGCGCGCACACAACGCCAAAAAAGGTCTGCCTAATATACACAAAATGTAAGTTCGTTCATACAAAAGAAAAGGAAACGAAGTTGAGACGTACACGCACACACACACACATATATATATATATACGAAGGATAATGTTTTCATGCACACAACACCAAAAAAAATAACCTTTTTCGTTTTTCCATTGTCTCTCTCTTAGAGTTAGTATGAACAAAAAATAAGGGAAAAAAAAGCAACAAAGTAATGTTTATTCTTCTGAAACTAAAACAAAAAAAGCCAGTCGATATGAATAAATTCTATTTACAATAAAAACTAGAGACAACAAAAAAATGAACGAAGTGCTTATCAGCTGCGTAGAGAGACAAAAAGAGAGATATTTTGTTATGTTCACTGGTGAGAAAAAGAGAGTTAGAAAGAAAAAAAAACAATTCACACGGGTTTTTGAAAAAAAAAAATATATATATATATATTTATATTTAAATGATTATGCAACACACTCGATTTTTATCTGATGTATGTTGATGTTGTTTTTGTGCGTGTGCAATATTCGTTGAGCTTTCGACAGTTGTTTTTTGTTGTTGTTGATGTTTAAGAAGTGAATATTTAAGTGTTGATAATACTGAATGTTGTGATGGTGTTGGTGATGATATTGAATTAATATGACCATTTGATCGATTAATATTATCTGTCGTTGGTACAATCACATTAGATTTTGTTAGGCCATTACTAGATTTTTTCCCTAGTGATGTCTTTATATTTATATTTGATGATGATGATGATAATAATAATGGTGGTGAAATATCTTCTTCAACAATAATTGGTGTTTGAATATGTTCATGATGTGATGATGTTTGTTGTGAACGTTGATGTTCAATTATAGTTTTTATTGCATCTGTTGTATCATGATGTTGAGTTTGTTGTAATAAACGTACTACAGGTGGTGCATCAGTCTTTGTAAATACAGTTGATTCACGTGGTGTTGAATAACGTATAGATGTTCGAGATGCTATAGACATTTGTGACGGATTAGCAAGACGATGTTCAGTAGATAAACTACGTGTACGATCATTTATTAATGTTATATTAGTTGTATTAGATAGATCATTATTTATTTCATCATTCGTTCCATTCAATATTAAACGATTATTTGATGCTATTGAATTAGCACGAGAAAAACTTCGACGTTTAGTATTTTCAGTATTACTGTTTGAAATTATTGATGATTGTTGTTGTTGTTGATTAATTCCATCTCCTCCTAGATTAAAATTCGAAATATTATTTTAAATAATTTAATACAAGAAAAAAAAGAAAGAAATTTTACCATTTATTATTTCAGTAGATTCTTGGTATGAGTTTGGTCGTGTTGGTGAACGTGTTTGTTGTTTACGAATTGATGAACGATTCATATCATAATTACTTCCATTATCTTCACTATCTGAACTTGAACGACTACGAGAAAAATTTCGACGTTTTGTTTCCACAACTGAACGTAAATCTTTCGAACGAAGTATACCACTTGTTGTTGTTGAACTATCTACAGTTGATGAAATACCATTACCAATAAATACTGTTGTATTTGGTGTTGAAAGATTATCATCTTCATCACCATCTTCATCTTCTTCTTCTATAATGATTAATAGAAAGAAAAATAGAAAAACAAATTATTTTTATTTTATTTACCACTTTCGACTATTTTATTGAGCTTTGGTAAATTTCCTAATTGTTGAATGGCAGCAGCAGTTTTACTAAGAAAAATAATGATAATAAAATTTTATTTAGAATTAAAATTAAAAAACAAAATAAATAAATAAATTTTACTCAGCAGGTGGTGATTCAGGATTTTCATCTTCTTCAAGAATTATTTTCATAGCTTGATTTGATGTTGTTGGAGTATTTGCACTAGTTGAACGTTGTTGTAATGATGGTCGTTCTTCATCATCTTCAACTAATGCTAAAATAAAAATTTATTTGAATTAATAACAAAAATAAAAATAAAAAACTAAGAATTAAGAGCAATTTGTTTTAATAAGAATCATTGTAATCATTGCTTATAAACTTACTAAATATTATAAAAATCTATTGCAAAAAATACATTCATGTATATGTCAATTAAATATAATCAGATTGTTGATATACAGCTGGTAATTATCTCATTTATCTTCAATATATTTCAACAATTAAAAATCTTGAAGCTTAGTCCGAAATAATTACATTCAGCAAGCTTTAGCTTCATTCTTCTTACTTTAAAGTGAATAATGTCTTTATTTTACGTGTTGCTCAAAAACCCCATATCGATAAATTTTTTATTTGTGAATTTAAATAATTATCATTGATATAGGTAATATTACTGACCTTCATAGAAACCTTTATGTGATAGATAAAAAAGTTGACTGAAATTATTGCTTTTTGATATGATTAATAATAAATGTCACTTGGAGGACTCGTTTCTGTTATTAAACAAAGTTTTGATAATAATTATGAGCTAATATTGTGATGACAGATCTATGTTTGATAGCTACTAATGATAACACATTAAATCTGTTTATCAATTAAGACTTATCAAAATTTTTGAAGGATTAAAAAAACCTAGTAATAATTCCAACAATAACTAAGAAGATCAGTTCAGTATCTTTTGTTTATATCAAAAGAATATTATCTGAAGATTGAGTTAAGAAGATAAAACTTTCTACATGATTTCATAATAACTATCTCAACTATATGCCACAAACAGATCGATAGAATATTGTTTTTCTGAATAGATATGATGAAATCCAGAAACTTATTGATCACGTTATGTACTTAAACAGAGTAGAGCTTTTTAAAAAAAATATAGCTAAAGGAATTAGCAGTATTGATTATATAAATACATAATAATAATAATAATAATAATCATAAAATGATTATGTGCAGAGAAGAAGCATGTAGAACTACTTAGCCACAATGGCGCACCATTATCAAAACAAAGTTGAAAATGAATTGCACCCAATTCGATTGATTGTGAATATATCTGTGTAGCTAAGAGAAAGGTCTTTTTTTTTATCTGTATATTTTCAATAAATCAATATTTTAATTATTAAAATTATACATTTTGTTTTTCTTCTTTTACCTGGTAAAATTTGTTCAGTTGTAGAATCAATTGAATGTCGTGGTGTTGTAATTATTGGTGGTAGATTTTCTTTTCCAGGACTAAATATAAATAAATAAATAAATAAATACATAAATATTAACTAAAATTGATTTTTATTTATATAAGCATTAGAAAAGAATCAATCAGAACAAGAAAAAAAACATATTCAATTTCCCATCTTCCAGTTTTTGCATTCAAGCAATAATAATAATTATTTATTTTTCTTACAAATTCAAACTCTTAAAATCTATATTATCATCATCAAGTGAATTCTGCCTTGTACTTGGCAATGAAACATCAGCAAAATTAAAACTAAAAAAATATATATACATATCTACTAATAAGATTAAAATTATTTGTAAATCTAATCTTTCTTCTATATTTAAAAGAAAACGATAAATTTTAATAATTTACTTTGATGATGACATAAAAATTCCAATTTGTTCTGTAAATGGATCATTAGCTGGTTGTAAACGTCGTTGTCGTTTTATATGTCGTTCATTGTCTTCTATTTTATCACATAAACGATCATTTAAAATTTTTTCTGCAAGAAGATAATAGGTTGCTGTTATATGATTATATTGATCTTCATTTAATGCGCTTTAGATAAATAAAAAAATAATTTAAATAAAAATAAATAAAATTTTCTTTTTATAAATATTACTGTAGAATTGCATCTTGTTCAGCTATATTTCCATCAAGCATTTGTTGAAGAATTAATTCATGATCACTTTGTGATATAGTTTTATGTGATATTAATGGTAATGAATCAACATAATGTTGATCATCAACACTTTCATCATCATCTTCACATTGTCGATACCATCCATCACACATAACTTCATCTAATGTTGCACGTTTTTCAGGTTCACGTACAATCATTCGATGAATTAAACTAAAAAGAATATTTAAATTAAAAAATAAAAAACAAATTTATTATTTATTACTTTTGACATTCAGGTGAAACATTTGGTGGAAGTTTATAACAACAATCTAGAATCATCATTACTGTTTCGGAATCATTTGCTTCTTGGAATGGAGCTCGACCAGTAACGAGCATAAATAATATTACACCTAAACTCCAAATATCTAAAAGAAAAATAATCTATAGAACTAATCTTTTTTTTTTTATTTTAACTTACCAATAGCTGGTGCATCATATGGATCGCCTAGTAATATTTCTGGTGCTGAATATGCAAGAGATCCACAACTTGTAAGTAATTTTTTTCCAGGTGAAAATTGATTAGAAAAACCTTTTATAAATAAATGAATGATACTTCTTTCTTTTTTTAAAATCTTCTTACCAAAATCTGTCAATTTAACGACACCTTGTTTTTCAAAAAAAACTAAATTTTCAGGCTAAAAAAACATATTTTTTTATTAATTAAGATTTAAATTTTTATTTTCTTTCTTTTACTTACTTTAAGATCACGATGACATACATGCATTTCATGGCAATATTTAAGTGCTCGACATATTTGTCGAAAATATTTTCGAGCTAGTGATTCATTAAGACCATTACCATGTCTCATTATATAATCATACATATCACCGCCATCACCAAATTCCAAAATAAGATAAAGTTTATTTGGTGTATCAATAACTTCATATAATCGTACAACATTTGGATGTTGAACTAATTTCATACACATAACTTCTTGAAATAAATGAGCTTTTGATATATCATCAAGTTTTGTTTTATCAATAACTTTAACTGCAACTTCTTTTTGTGTAAAAACATGTCGAGCAAGTTTTACAATAGCAAAATGACCAGTACCAATTGTTGCTCCTAATCAAAAAAATATATATAAATAAATTTAATAAGAAATTCTTTTTTTTTTTTATATAACTTACCTAAAGTATAAAGACCACTAACTAAATTACGCAGATCTGAAAGTCGACGTTCTGAGGACATTTTTGTTTGATAAATAGCTACATTTTCTTTATATTTATTTAGGTTTTTTATACAATTATGAACAATAATAAATGAGATTCCATTATTCGAGTCTGAAAAAAAATAATAATAGAAGATCAAACAAAAATATAATGATTGATTAGTTAAAAGATATATTACGATGGGAAGAGACAAGAAAAAAAGTATGAGTATGTCGACATCTAATTAAGATATATGATAAACATTGTCAAGTAAAAAAATGCCAAAGATTTACAGAAACAAATAAAGAGAAAAAAAATTAGCTGTATAATACAAGGCAAATTTTTATGTTTCTTTTCGTCGCAATATCAAACAGTTTTTTCTGATTATTAGATGATTAAAGACAGAAAGATAATAATTCATGTTTCTTTTTTATGTTTTTTTCCTTAGAGAATTGAAAAAAAAAAGATAACTAACTTAATTTCTATATAAATTGTTATTTTTACAATGTTTTTGTTTTGGCTGAAAAGAATATCTTTAATGTATGTTTTCTTAAATCATGCTTTATTTTTATAAAAATAGTACTGTCAAGTATGTTTTTCTTAAAAATAGCCTATAGTCTTAATATAAAAAAATGAGTGCATTGTATTTCATATGAATAGATTTTTGTCTTCTTTCTATCTTGTCTATCATCACAACCTGTTTGCCTATATATGTTGAGACAGCCATCATCAAATGATAATAGGTACAGAAGAAGAAAAAAAAGAAGACGAGAATATTAACAATTGACCTTGTTTTCTGTATTGCTCTTTATTCTGCATATATAATCGTATATTTCTTACTGTATGACGGAGGTCATTGACTTTATCTAGAAAATAGACAGATATGCCATTGATGGTATGTCTCTTCAGAAAGAGAAATATCCACATCTGTTGCTATTGTATTATTCTCATGTGTCATTAAATACAAAAGAAAATAATTTTGTATTCTTATATAAATCAATTCAATTTGATGTATTTTTTATTTCTCTGTAAGTTTAAGCAGCTCAGAGGCCATGACAATCGTCATCAAAATCAGGTTAAATTTTTAAAGGAAACCATGTCTTTACTTCATCATTGCTGCTTTATATGTAGGTGAAAAAAAAAATATTAATGGATTTTTTATGAGATGATAGTAGAAGAAAGATTTGTTATTTGATTCATTTGATCAATAATGTTCTTACTTACACATATATTCTTTTCTATTTATTTCTTTGAATATATTGTATCGGAAGATATTTTCCTACCATCATTTATTATAAATAATCAATCATTATTATCGACATCATCATTTTATCTTTGTCATTTATATCAATTAAATAATTTAAAAGATTTTGTTCTTCAAGGGTATAATATAATTAATGAAAAAAATACAAGTTATGTTCATCATTTACTTCTTTATGAATGTTCAACTAAGGATGAACTTCAATATTCTGGTTTATGTGGAACGTCTAGTTCTCGTTTAATGCCACAATCTGTCTATCGTCATTGCCAAACACAAATTATTATAGCATGGGCTCAAGGTGGTCAACTAGCATATAATTATCCGACTAATACAGGATTAAAAATGTCTTCAAATACACAACTACTTCTTGAAGTTCATTTTGAATCATTTATTCCATCTAATCATTCTATTGGTATTCATTTACGATTTTATCCAATAGATAAAAAACCTCAATATGAAATAGGAGTTTTAACATTAGGTACATTAGCTTATTCACCACTTTTTCTACCTCCACGTCTTAATACAATAAGTTTTCCTACGTATTGTTTTAATGATTGTTTAAAATCTTATCTTAAAAATAATCTTACAATAAATATTTTTTCTATACTTGTTCATGCACATCAATATGCAACACGTATAATACTTTTTAAAAATAATTTTCATCGATTAATTGATAAAAATCCATTTAAATTTCATCAACAAGATATGGTTTATTTTAATAAACCATATCCACAAATAACATCAACAAATGAACTTTCATTAATATGTTATTATTCAACAGAAAAAATTTTTTTTAAACCAATTTATGGTGGCTATAATTCAAATGATGAAATGTGTCAAGCATTTCTTTATTATTATCCTAAAATTGAATTATTTCCATTATGTCTTTCATTACCGATTTATAAAAATAAATCATTTTTAAAATATAATCAATCTTGGACAAAAAATTTAAGTTTATCTATTAAATATGAATTAGAATCAAATACAAATCATCTTAGTATATGTGGAGATAATATCTATTTTAATAATACTAATCAAACAATGCTTCAAACAAAATTATATCAACGTTCAATACAAAATATACAACAATATACTTATATTTATATATATTTTCCTTCTTTTTTTTATACGATTATTATTCTTATTATTCTTATTTCTATAGTTTATTGTTATTTAATTATAAAAAAAAAAACAGACTTACATTCTTTTTCTAATGGTGGCACTTTGTTGAGTTCTATAAACTAATATATAAATAAATATCTTGTATACATATAAAATAACACTTACTTTATTAAAATTTTAATGATACTAATTATAATATAAACATGCTCAAATGCTTTTCAAGCAAAAGATAAA
>JAJEKB010019378.1:10841-39505 GCA_022393335.1 Macrotrachela quadricornifera
CATCATTGCTGATAAATTTATATTCTCATGAAATGAAAGAAAGACATAAAAATCTATGATTTATTTATTAATCAAATGATTATGTTTGATATATATGTTTACTATTAAGACTAAAATCTTATTCGATAGAGAAGTGATTATTCTACACTAATAATTTTTTTCATCCGGTGAAAAAAAAAGACATAATATTTCTAAGTCTATATTCCAAAATAGTATAAAATTCTGATTCTAACTCATACCTTTTGACTTATCGAAAATTCTTTCTAGCTGAACAAAAGATGTATAAACATATTCGTTTAAAAACTTTTCGATCATCTATTACACATAATATACAATGTAATAGAAATCAAATATTTTTTCAATCTAATAATAATGATATACTTTAAATTAATTTTTGAATATAATAAATAATGATCAATTAAAATAACATACGAATCTTGTTTACTTATAATTGATGATAAAAAATTATCAAATAATTATATTTTATATATGATTTTAATAAGAAATACTTTATCATTATATGTATTGCATTAATATATTATTGTATGTCTAAGATCACCGTAAACTTGGCTTTTATCTAAATGAATAATAAAAGTTTTTATTTTTAGATACAATAAAATCCCTTCTAAATGAAGTGAAACATTTAAAAAAATCATTTTTATTGGAGAATGGTCTGTTTTTTTAACATGTAGTATATAATAAAAAATTTTTCTTGTTATTCTTGCTTTTTCGAATAGTATAATAAATTTGAAATGAATAAATACAAATTTATCGATACTTAAAATCGAATCGAGCAAAATATATTTCGATTATAAAATTCATGTTTAATTAAAAATTTAATCAATAAATTAAAAGTAAATCTTTCATAGAAAATTATTTTTTATTATGACTATCAAAATTTACTAATAAAGTAACTAGTTGCCTTACCTATGCAAGATATATTTCCATAGATCTCCGTAATATATCAACAACAGTTTTTATTGTTAATTTTATCAAATTATCATAGTATGATGTATGGAAACTTTGAATATAAGTTGAATCTGATAAAATATCTATTTACTAATTCAATACACGATTAATATAAATAATTTATAGTGTATATCATGCTGGTGAATGAGCATAAATTATATTCCTAATGTTGATGAGAATATATATTTGTATAATTTTATTCAAGTAAAAATGTTATATAAATCAAGTAATATATGTATCCTATATTGATTTCAAAATCATAAGTAATAAATTGTATACAATCAAACTATGTTTTTCTTTCTGCGATTTATATACATAGAAGTGCATGATTTCATTATTCTTTTCAATTTACGATTAAATAAATATTCTGAATAAGTCAGACAGAATATACCCGTTAGTTATACATGACTATTCGTAGAATTACTTTTAAAAAGAAATCTTAACATTCTTGAAATACTCTACTTTAAAAACAAAAAAAAAAGAAGACGGAAGAAAAAAAAACAATAAGGTTTTTGTCTATGAAAAAACAACTTGAAATACTTGAATTAATTGAGAATAAAAAAAAAATATTGAAGTTTACCTGCAAAGAATAATCAAAATGACGAACTCATTAATTGAAGAATGATTATGAAAGAAAAATGACTGTAACTTCATTTTTTTTCATGTAGGTTAAGGCAAAAAAAAGAGAGGAAAAATCAAATTATAACTGTCATAATCTTATTATTAATTATTTTTCTTCTTCATTTATTTATCATAATTTTCTATGTCAATCAAAAAATTCAATTGATCGAAAAGAAAAAAAAGAAGAAATTTGTAATAATAACTTTGCAATACTTATTGAGGACTTTTTTCGAATAAATTTTTAACAAATTATACTTGAATAAATAAAAATATAATAACAAATCATTTGAAATTTTATATATAAATTAGAATAGTTGTATTGTAACTTAGGTTGTTAGTATGAAAAAAAAATATTTTTATTTAAAAATACGGAAATGAGATTTCCTTCCTGCTACTTTGTTTTTGTTTTGATTTTCTATATAGAAAAAATTTTTTTCTTTCTATTGAAATTCTTTTAAATTTAATAATAGAATAATTAATCAAATTAATTTTTTTTACCTTATTTTCAATAATTTCTTCATTATCTGTTTTGTTTTTTAAATATTAATCAGTTCATATTTAGATAATCGAATAACTTGAAAATCGTATTTAAAATGGATATTATCCAAATTCATATACGATATTTTTTATTTTATTTAATTCAAAAGAATTTATAACAACACGTGTTCTAGAAAAGAGAATAAAAAAAATTATTTTTAAATTTTATTTGTTAAATAAAAAAAAAAAAAGGAATTTTATTTTTTTGTTGTTTATACTTATTACCAAATAATAAACTATGTCTTTCTCTCATCTTGGTTAGCTTAGAAATCTTTCCTCTTCCTCCATGTAATTATTGAATTAAAAAATAACAATAATAATAAAAATAAAATTTTTTATTTATTTAAAGAAAATTTTTTATAAAAAATAACAAATCTTTCTTATTTAAATTGAATAAAATATATAAAAATATCTAAATGCATTAATGTGTTATTTTATTGCATGATGAACGATTGATTGCTTGATTATAATAGATCTATTATTTATTATTTATTTTTTTCTTCTTTTTTTGTGTCTTTCTCTAATATAATTTCATTAACAAAACCTAATTGATATTGGTTTTTTTTTTCAATAGATTCAACGACGACATTAGAATAGAAATTATTTCATTTTGTTTTTCATTTTTCTTCCTTTTATTGACGTGGCATTTAGTCATATCTTGACATATATATTCAGAAAACATCAAAAAAAAGAAATTTTCCTTTTTTCGACGATCTTTTAAATTATAAAAATGACACTCGACCTCATTCCGAATGGTGATCTTATTTTTAAAGGACCATTTAATGTCGTATCGACAACAACACTTAAATTATCTAATAGTGGTAATGAACGACTTGCTTATAAAATAAAAACAACAGCACCAAAACGGTACTGTGTTAAACCAAATAGTGGTTTTCTTGAACCACATAGTACAGCAAATATTCAAGGTAAAATAATATTTAATAATTTAATAATTTCTATTTTCTTTTTCTTTTTTCAGTTATGTTACAACCACAAGCAACAGGTCAACAAGATGATCGTGCTAAACATAAATTTATGGTACAATGGGTTGATGTACCAAGTAATTATTCTGATGATGTGGAAAATTTTGTAAGATTAAAAAATAAATATTTCTTAAGATAATTAATTGTTGTTCTTCTTTTTAGTGGAAACAAGACTTAGCAAAACTTAATGTGCATGATTCGAAATTAAAATGTGTTTTTGTTGATGAACAACCGGCTGCTGTTGTACCTAATGATTCATACGGACATAGAGATTTAGATGCAGTAAGTTAATAAATAGAAATCTTATAAATTATTTTATTTTCTATTTTGTTTTAGCCATCAACACGTAGTGTAAGTAATTTTTATATTTTATTTAATATAAATATAATCAACGAGAAACGTTTAATATTTAATATGAGAAATAGAATTTAATTTGCTTGCTCTATCTGCTTTTTTTTTCAATATTGTATATATGTAGACTGAATCGACAAATGTTATTGAAAATCGTGTTCAACAACAAGCGAATAAAAATGAACCAGTAACATCAAGTTTAAATCAACGATCAATAACAAATACTACACGAGATACAAATCCTATTCAAAATCAATATCAAGATCGACAACAGGTTCTTGTCTTAAAATTATTTTTGGATCATATATCAATGCATAATCTTGTTTTTTTATATTCTCAATTTAAGCCGTACTTTTTTTCTACTCATTTATAGTTATAGTCGTTTTTTCTTGTTTTTGGAAATATTGCGTAGATGCTCATAATTAGAAATTTCTAATATTTTTATGACTAATTTATTAATATGTATATATATATGTATTGTTATATGCCTTTATTTTTCTATAGGATACTGATGATGATTTAAGTAAATCACGTCTTAAACAAGAACTTGATCGTTTGAAAGACGAAAATGAAACCTTAAAAGTATGTATTATTCGCTCATTTTTTTTCTCTAATTTTAATAGATTCGTTTGCTTTTTATTTAATTTTTTTGTTAATTTGTATTTTTTTTTAAAAAAAAAGATTAATTATTTATGTGTGCGCATATACCTATAATATCTAGTATGAAATTCAACGAACGCAAAGAAAAATTGACGAACAAATTCAATTATTAACACCAACTAAATCTATTAGAAGACAAGACAATATCATCATGATTATTTTCATAGCAATTATTGCTTTTCTTCTTGGTCTTTTCATTGGAAAATTTTATTTAATTAATTGTGATGTTTATTATTTCTAATACTTTTTAATGTTAAACTTTTTTTTTCTTTCTTGTATATCTATTGAATTGAATATTATTTTATGTATTTTGTTTTTGTTAAATTTTATTCTAGGAAAGAGTTAAACAACAAGAACTTCGGCAAAGAAATACAGGTAGCGATCGTATTGATAATCCAGTTGTCGATCGACTTAAACCAAATCAACAACAACAGAAAGGTCTTGTTCTCTTTGGTATTGCGTTAAATGAACAACTTGTTCTTGTGGCTTTTGTAATTGCATTATTATTTGGATTTTCACTCGGTTATTTTCTTTTTTCATGTGGCAATTAAAACCAATAAAAATATCATTAAACATTTGCTAACAGAAAAAAAAAAGTTCTAGATATCTAAATAAATATATTTATAATACACACACTCATATTCATGTTTAATAACTTAGCTTGTATTTTATTTTTCTTTGTATATGTGTGTGTGTGTGTGTGTGTGTGTATTTTGAAGTGCGCATAAATTGTGGCAAAGGCAAAATCAGAAAATTTAGTTATTTCAGTTCTAACATTAAAAAAAAACATTTAAAGATAGGTGACCAAACATTATTATATGTTCTAAACAGATTGTCTTCACTTTTCCTTTTTATCCTATGTTGATTTGTTTCCTTTCCGGTGTGTGTTTAACTTTATAAGATCTTAAGGTTTTTTTTCGTCTTATACGCGCTTCAATAACCTTGACTTTGATGTTTATTTCGTTGGGTGTTTGTTTTTTTTTTTGTTCTTGTTCTTGTTCTTGTTCGTTATGTCTTTCTTTTTCTCTATTAAATGTAATCAGCGTATTGTGCGTGTGTGTATGTTGAGCAAAACTAAGTCATTAGGAAAAAATCAAGGGAAAAAAAATAGAATGTGAACAGATTATTTCAATCATCTACTAGGTTAATGTGAATTTCTTCACGAACCTTCTTTTTTTTTTATTGATAGTTCTTCTTTTCTTGATTTGTATATTCATATGGAAGAGAAACAGAACAAAAAAAGCAACATATTGTCTATTAATTTTATTTAACATCATTAAATAATCGAATAAATACACACATACACAAACATGATTTCTCTTTTTTTTTTCTTTTGTTCTCATTTAAGCATTATCTTTTTTTTCAAGTGTTGTCTATCGTTCTTTTTTCTTTCTAATCGTTTGCTCCTTTCTTTTGTTCTTTTTCTTTTTTTGAAATAAGTAAACAGATTAAAACAAAACAAAAAAAAAAAATTAAAGAGATTTTACAGTTAATAGACTTGTTGTCTTTTGTTTGAAGATTTTTATTTAATTTAACTTTTTTGCTTCAAAAAAAAACACACAGAAAATGCCTAGTGAAATTATTACATTACAACTTGGACAATGCGGTAATCAAAGTAAGTAAAATTTGAGTAAAAGTTAATCATTAGAAAGAGAAAAATCATGATTTTAGAAATGAAATGCAGCGAATATGTGTACATGTAATAATTAACTATATATAATAGAAATCAGTTGATTGAAAGGATTAATTTTATTGTTACAAATGTGTCATGTATAAAATATTTATTCAATTTTTTTACTACTTAGATGTCCCTGAAGAAAATGAAAAGTTATCAGTTAGAATCAAAATTTCATGTTTTTTCTCGAATATAACAGATTTGAAATCTATCCAAGTATATATACTCTAAACTATGAAAATAATTTGAATATACGTTTAGAAAGAACATGAAGGTGTAACTCTAACTGACTAATTTTCATTTTCTTTAATGATATCTAACTGTTAGAAAATTGATTAAACACTCTGTAAAAAATTTTTTGTGCAATAGGTTAATAATTGAGAGTATAACTTAGTAGAATATTTTTTTGATTCAAATAATTCATCATTTCTTGAAATCATGAGTACAGATGCAAAAAAAATTGATAATTATATGGCGGTCTGAAATAAGTAGAAATTCTATTCATAAATAATTAGAATATTCAATTTTCTATGAATAGTTAATTAGAAAGTACTATCTGTATACTTATTAAGATTGAAAAATAGATTGAGAAGCCGGAAATAATAATAATATCGTATTGATTAAGATTATTTTTCTTTAGTTGGTATGGAATTTTGGAGACAATTATGTGCTGAACATGGTATTAGTCCTGAAGGAAAATTAGAATCATTTGCAACTGAAGGTTCTGATCGAAAAGATGTCTTTTTTTATCAAGTTTGTTTCATATTTATTATTAAAATAAAATCGAATATAAATAAAATTTTTTTCTTCATATTGTTTAGGCAGATGATCAACATTACATTCCACGTGCAGTTTTACTTGATCTTGAACCTCGTGTTATTGATGGTATTATGAAATCACCATATAAACATTTATATAATCCTGAAAATGTTTATATTTCAAAAGATGGTGGTGGTGCTGGTATGATTTTTTTTTATTGATAAATATTGGTTTTTTTTTATTCATTAAATCTTGTTTTTTTTAAGGTAATAATTGGGCACAGGGTTTTTATCAAGGTGAAAAATTGTACGAAGAAATTTTTGATATTATTGATCGAGAAGCTGATAATGGTGATTCTCTTGAAGTAAAATATTTATTTTATTTCGAATTATTTTCTTTATTTTTTTTTATTTTTTATAGGGCTTTGTTCTTTGCCATTCTATAGCTGGAGGTACAGGTTCAGGTATGGGTAGTAATATTCTTGAAAAACTTAATGATCGGTAAGAATATACATAACAATATAAGAATTAATTTAATTTTTTTCAATTTTCTAATAGATTTCCAAAAAAATTAATTCAAACTTATTCTGTTTTTCCGATGACAAATGAAGTGGTAAGTTAAATTTATTTATTATTAAAATTTCTATTTTATCTATTAGGCAGATGTTGTCGTTCAACCATATAATTCCGTATTGACTCTTAAAAGATTAACTGAAAATGCTGATTGCACAGTAAGATAATTTTTTCGATTAATTTTCATTGATTAATCGATCTTAATAGGTCGTCTTAGATAATACAGCACTGAATCGTATTGCTACTGAACGTCTTAAAAAGACTACACCAACACTTGCTGAACTCAATCAACTTGTAAGTTATTTCATATATATATTCAATATTGATTGATATATAATTTTATTAAAGGTATCAACAATTATGTCTGGTAGTACTTCAACACTTCGATATCCAGGTTATATGAATAATGATTTAATTAGTCTGATATCATCTCTTATTCCTACACCTCGTTTACATTTTCTTATTTCTGCTTATACGCCATTAACGTCAGATAATACAGTAAAAAATAACGAAAATATTTAAATAATAAAAATAGATAAAATTTGTTTTTTTCGTTTTATCTTTTATCATAAATAGGAATCCGAAGTACGTAAAACAACTGTTCTTGATGTAATGCGTCGTTTATTACAACCAAAAAATGTTATGGTAACAACAGCAGCACGTGATCGTAATATAACACATTGTTATGTATCAATTTTAAATATAATTCAAGGTGAAGTCGATCCATCTGAAGTATTTGATTTTAAAAAATTTTTCCTATTCATTATTTTATTAAATCTTTCATTAATCATAGGTACATAAAAGTTTAATGCGTATTCGTGAAAGAAAATTAGCTGATTTTATACCATGGGGTCCAGCATCAATTCAAGTAGCACTTTCAAAAAAATCACCTTATATTACAACACAACATCGTGTTAGTGGACTTATGCTTGCTAATCATACAGGCATATCATCAGTATGAATTTTAATATTTAAATTGAATAAAAATATTATTTTTATTATTTAGTTATTTGATCGTATTTGTGACCATTATGATAAATTAATTAAACGTGAAGCATTCGTAGAAAATTTTCGTCGATTACCAATGTTTAAAGATAATCTTGATGAATTTAATGATTCACGTGAAGTAAAAAAAAAATATTTATTTTTCATTGAAAACAGAAGAAAAAAAAAACTTTTCTTTTTTAAATATAATTTTAGGTTGTACAACAACTTATGGATGAATATCGTGCAGCAACTACAAAAGATTATGTTAATTTTGGCAATATACAATCAATGCAGGTAAGAATAGTCACATTAAAATTTTTTTTTTGAATAATTTTCTTTTAGATTGAACAATCATAGAAATTCTTTAGTCAACAAAAAAAACATTCCAATCAATGATCTCAACATAGTCATTTACAAGTCAGATAAAGAGAATGATAACAATTTTTTTTCTTTGATATCTTTTTACATGTATATGATGATTTTTTTCTCTTAAATAAAAATAAATACTTCAATGAACCTATGATCTAATCTGATATTTAGCTTTTAACGTATTTACTAAACAAAAAAAACTAACACAAAATTACTAATACTGGTCCAAAAGTTTTGACCATGGTATTTAAAAGACTTTATCAAATAAGATGGCCTCTATTCAGAAATGAAAAACCAACTATATCATCTTATAGAGCGCTATGAAGTGTGTCAAACGGTATATAATGACTACACACACTCATATTCAAACATGATAAATAATTTAATATTGTAGTTCATGATATTAGTCGAACGTATTTGTAAAATAATTCTTTTCACATGCGATTTTGTAGACTCTTCGATTATCTTTTGGTTGTGAGCATACATTTGTAATCATCTATCAGTTAATCGATTCTAATTCCTTCAAAGTCTTATAAAAATAGGATTTACCATATATCATTCGATACGTCTCAAAAGGCTCTACAACATACTATATTTCGTTTTTCATCTCTATCTAAATTGACTTATCTGACTAAGTTTTTTAAATACCACGATTAGAATTTTTGGACTACCATACATTTAAAAGAAAATTTTTCATTCTTGCTTTGGCAAATATTTGATTATATTTATGAAAGAAAAGTTTAACTTACAATTTGAACAGATATGAGAGATAAAGCTAATGCACATCACACAAAAAAAAAGAATTGGAACTCTACATTTTCACAAAAAAACAACATGAGGAACAAGAAGAATAGTAAGTGATCAGTATAGAATATACAAGATAAATTGTATTCAAAAGAGTAGAAGTCAAAAGAAAGAAAGAAAAAAAAGAATTCTCTTAATATGGTTTATCAGTTAATATTTAAGGACAAAATTATGAATGTATAGAATTGAGTCTTCAAGATGAAGATGATGCACAAATAAATGACATAAACTCGATTGAAAAAAACCGAGAATATAAATCTGACATATTATTCGTATTGATGTTAAATTTTAATTTTGAAATTCACTTAGAATATGTAATGGTTCAAGACGTTTTTTAGCTGTATCTTTTTTACTACGTAAATTTGATTCATTTTGTCGATCAACTAAAACCAATGGTTTTTTTTCTGGTAAACGCATTTTCCATTGAACAATCGGCTTTAATTTAAAAAGAAAAGCAAATAAATAAATAAAAAATAAATCTAAAATAAATTTTTACCTCTTTATTGCCTGATTTATTACGATATTTTGTTGATGCAATATATGATGCTTTAACAGTAAGTACAACAGCATTCATTAAATTTTTAGCTGCTGTAATCAATGAAGTAGCACTATCAAGCTAAATATATAAAAACAAAAATAAATCAATGAAATTTTTTTTTTAATTAAAATATAAATATGATATACTTACACCACTAACAATTAATTCCCCACTAATATTTTGTACATCAGCTTTAACTTTACTTGTTATATCTAATTGATGACAATACAGAGTAATACCTTTAATAAAGAAATGTATTTTTTTTATTAATATAGATCAAAAAAAATTTTTACTTACGATCAACATAAGCAACAAGATCAGATTTTGATTGAGATTCAACACACTAGAAAAATCCAAATTTATATTAGGAAATTTTTTTTTCTATAAAATAAATTACTTGAGCAGCAATATCTTTTGCTAATTTATTTAATTTAGAACCACATTCAGATATCATTTTTGCAGCATTAATAACATCCATCGTTGTACGTAATGGTCCACGACCACTACAAATAATAATAAAAAAAGTCAAAAATTTTATTTTTGAAATAAAATATGTTTTTTTACCGTGTAAAATCAGTCATTTCCATCATAATCATACACATTTTTTTAGCAAGAACAATAATATCATTACCACGATCATCCCATTTAAGTACTTCACGTTCAAAATCACGTTTAGTTTTTTTAAATCCTTCAACTTGTAATTCAATTTGTTCACGTTCTTCTTTTGGTAATCGTCTCATCATATCCTAATAAATAATTATTTTTAAAATGAAAAAAAAAAATATATCTTCATTTTTTTATTCATACTCGACTAGGATTATCATTTTTGCCTGGATACATTTCAAGATCAGGTTGTTGACTATCGGATGATGGTCCATGACTTGATGTTTGTGATTGAGCATAAATTTCATCATTTAATCCTTCTTCATCATCACTTGGCCATTCAAGATCCTATATTTAAATAAAATATTTATTATTATATATATATATATATATCAATAATTATAAATTAAAGATGATAAGTACATATATAAATAAGCTCGAGAAATTAGAGCAACCGCAGCCGAAGCGTTTTATTCACCCTTATCCACTGTTTACTACACAAGCATATTTAAACTTATATGTAAAAAAAACGAGACTTACCCATAAATACAATGACCCTTTTCTTTATATTTATGTGCTCATATGTACATATATAGAGAGAAGATTAAATTAAATAAACTAATACTAATTTGTTTTTAAAATGATAAAAAATATGCATATAAAAAAAAAGATTTGAGCTATATTATGATGTAAATGATAAAATTAGAAAAGGAATATACATTTGAGATTCAAAAATATGACTCATTATATTCGAGAGATTCTGATATATAATCACAATATTGTTTAAAAATTAAAGAATAATATAGTGAATTGATATTTTCATGTATTCTACATTTTTTTTTCCGTTAGGCTAAATAAAATTTATCTGTTGATCAAAACATTCATTAATTTCTAATCTGTTTTTATTATCTAAATGTATATTCTCTATTAATTCTATCATTTTACATCATTTTTGTTCATTTTCCTGAGATAAAAATAATACTGAGAAAGCAAGAAAAAAAAGAAGTTGTTCTATTTTTAAAATTCAAATCGTTAATTGTCAAATTATGGTCGAAATATTCGATTGATAGTTCCCTTTGGAATAGGTTTTGTTGTGCAAGATAAATCTTCTGTTGATGATGAAAAAATACAGTTAAGCGACGATTTATTTCGTCGCCGTTGTGGTTGCTGTCCCATAACAAGAAAAACAGAACGTACCGGATTCATTAATACACTATTACGAATATCACGTATACCATGATAAACACTGCTTGATGCTTCAATTAATTCTTGTTCTGTTGATTCATACTAAAGAATTATTTGTATATAAATAGTTTTTATTTTTAGAAAAGTAAAATCTTTAAATTTACTTTTCCATCATCATAGGTTGATTTCATTCGAAGAATATCAATAGCTAATCGAATTCGTTCAGCAAAACTTGGCATAACTAAAAAGTGAAAGAAAAAATGCAATTTAAAGATTTTTCTTTTTGAAAATTTAAATTAAATCAAAATATATATTTACTTTGATCACGAAGAACACGAACACTTTCCATAACACCTTCAGTATATTCTCCGGGTTCATATTTTTCCATTTCTGATGTAACTACATCAATAACACGACCTGATCGTCCTCGAATAGCTCCTGCAGTACGATCAACACCTAAATAAAATAAATATTCTTCATTATTATCTCAAATCAAAAAAAAAGTTTATTCTATATACGATCTGGATTTCGTTCAATCATTGATTGAATACATAAATTAATATCTTCAAGTATATGATTTTCTGAAACAGCAAGAAAATCTTCAATTGTTGTTATTTCATCAACAGCTTCAGTTAATAATCGAACATGTTTTTCCCATGTATCACGAAAAACATCCATATTTTCAAGTGCAACTTTTGATGTTGATCGAGCAGCAAGTATTCGAGCTGCATTAACAACCTATTTAATTCATTTATAATTTTCTTAAATTTAGATTTTTTTTTCTTTTAAAAATTAACAAACTTGTGGTGAGAGATGTTGAATTTGCATAGCAGCTAAACGAACAAGTTTAATACCTTCAACTTGATCAGACATTGAACAAGCAACATTAGCAACCTGAAAGAAAATAGATTTTTTCTTTTACATTATCTTATTTTTAAATTTATTATACTTCAATTAATTTGCTTGCATGTTCCATAAAAATTTGTGCTGTTTCTTCAACTAATTGTATATTACCACGTCGTGCTGCATCGATTAAAGCATGAAGTGGAATATTTGTTGCCACAAATGTATCACTAACATGATCAACAACTGCTTTTCGGAGCTAAAGAAAAAAAAAAGAAAATGTATTGGAAAATAAATGGATTTTTCACGTTTTTTTTTTCTAATTAAAAAGAATATTCTATATGCTACCGATATATCTTCATTTATTGCGGGTGTTACATATGAACATTCGATGGATTCACTTGACGATGAGGAGGATGATTTTCGATACATTTTAACACTTGTAGTTGTATGTGTTGGATTTGGAGTTCCAGCGCATAAGTAAACATACATTTTTATTTTCTTATTCACAATATTATTCTTATTATGGTGAATTGAATATATAGTTAATATGACGATAAATTTTTGATGAGTATGTTTACCGAATTATTCAACCAATACTTTCTAGTTAGTGATAGTGATCATGATGAAAATGATAGAGAGAAGAAAAAACTAACGGCATGCATTGTCGACATTTAGTGAGTCTACCTCTTGACAATTAGAAAGTATATAGAAGTGAACGTGCCGCCCTTTCACTCTTTTTCATTCTCTTTTCTTCATCTTTGCTGAGACGCCCACCAAATGGGTGGTCATCTATAATTGAACATAAAGAAAAGAAAGGGGAAGAAAGAAAAGAAAAGATCTTGATGTACAACAGACAAAAAAATTAGTTCATTGTATGCATGTATGTGTATATATATACATATATGTATACAAAGATTGAGTAAATATATTTTTCTTTCATTCTCTATTTCATGGCCTCCAGGATAGAAAAAAGAAGTAAGTAATAGATCAACAATATTATTCTTCAATCATACTAATGGAAAATAAAAAATAAATTGATAATGATATATTTACTTGTTTCCGGAGATCACGCGTTTTTGTTTGCATTGCTTGAATTTTTGCATTAACATTTTCATCTGAACTTTTCTTTTTGGACTAAAATAATCAAATATTTTTCATTAATTCAATGATATAATCACAAAATAATTTTCTATCTTACATATTGAATATATTCATCAAGTAAATCTTGAAGAGCTTGTCGTACAGCATTACATTCATGTACAATTCTATCGCGACGATCTTCACGTGTTGATAAGGAATCAGCTAATAAAGCTGCACCTGATATAATACTTTCAAGACGTTCTTCAAGTTGTGGACGAATAACTTGTTCATTAAATTTTTGTGGTTTCATCATAACAATACGCTAAATAATAATTATTTTTTTTTGTTTTTCTTATTTCTATATAAAAAAAAATCTCACATCAAATTCATTTAATGCTCGTGTTAGATCTCCAGCAGTACTTAATGATGAATCGAATTTTAATGTTTGAGTTGGTGGTACAGGTCGTCCTTGTGTAATTGATGAAATAACTCCAACAGCATCACGTAATTGATTATAAACAAAATCTCGATTTTCACGTGCATAAGGAATTTCTGGATGACGTAAATATGCTTTTGATGCAGTAAGTAACATCATTGATGTTCGTTTTATTGTACCACGTGCAGCAGCTAAATTTTCTTGTTCCATACGATCAACTAAATCCTTGAAAAATACAAAAAAAATTTTTACAAAAAAAAATATTCTTCAAGAAAACTTTACTTGTTGTCGACGTTGAGCATGTTGGCTTAAATCAACAATATCTTTACCATATTGTTTATAAAAATGAATTAATTCTTCTTGATTCGATGCATCATGAATATGTTGTAAATCATCTTCAACCTTAAAATTAGAGACAAAAAACAAAAACGTCAATAGTAAAATAGTAAATAAAAAAAAACTCTACATACTAAACGAATAGATTTTAAAATAAGTTGTACATCAACAAGATCAGCTAAGATAAGTAAATGAGTTACTGATGTAAGTAAAGCTCGTGCTGCAATAATCATTTGTTGACGTTTTGGTTTTGAACATGGATCATCAGCAAATTCTTTTGATAAAACTGCCATTTCATCACCTATTTTTATTTATTAATTTAAATTAATTTGCTTTTTTAATAATTACCTGATCGTTTAACTTCTTCCATACTTTGTAATAAATCATTACGCATATCAGGATTTTCATGAGCAATTTCACCTGCTTTATGAATAAAATTTTCTATTGCTTGAACAACATTAGCAACAAGTAAATGAGCTCGTTTTGATCGACCTTTCTTTTTATTTGATGGTTCTTCTGATATTAATGATGTTACCTAACAAACAAATATTTCTCAAAAATTAATTCATAAATATATACTAATTTAGAAACATATTATAAAAAAATCTATGAAGTACTATACAACATCTGGTCTCTTTTTTTTTTCGGTCACATATGTTAGATTTCAAGGTCAATTTTGTAATATGAATACATCATTTTTGGAAGGCAAACATCAAATTCTAACAATGTCATCATTTTAATATATATTCAGATTTTTTAATTGAAATCATAAATACATCTGATTATTAAATATTCTTTTAAACTAGCTAATATTAACTTTAATTAAAATTTTTTTCTTTTACATGTTATTCGAATGTCCTTATAATAAAAATTTATTATCTACGCATGATTGCTCATGTAAGCATATTCATAAAATAAATAATGTATATATTTTAATGAAAAGAAATCTATTTCTCATGTATTATCTATGAATATTATTTTTGTAAATAATCACTAACCTGTGCTACAAGTGGATCTAATGTTCGTTGTACAGACCATGTTTTAATTTGTGCATCCATAGGATTACATTTCGTGCCATAAATGTACGCACTCATTATGGTATATTATTAATCTGTAAAATTAAAAAATAAATAAATAGAACAAGGAAACAATGCATACAATTTTTTTTTTCTACGCAAATAAAAAAATTAACTTTGACATTTTGATTAGAAAGAAGAAAAAGTTCAGATCAAAAAAAAAAATTCCTTTTTTCTTTTTTTTTCTTCTGACCTACTGTAATCAATAAATAAACATGTCAAAGAAAACAGAACACTTGCCCTTTTCTTAAACCAATCAAATTAATAATCGATTAATTTCGGATTGGTTAATACATGTGACCGGTAAATATTCTGATGAGCACATATACACATATGTATACATTCCATCTATTTTACCTTAAGTTTTATTTATTTTTTAACTTTTATTTCTTGCTATTCGATTATTGAACAAATGAAAATGTTCGTACTATTTGATTTCTCTATTTTTTTTTCTATATATTTCAAAATAAAAATCATTCTTTCTACGAAGGAATGTATACGTCCTTCACACTTTTGAATAATTACTTCTATCAGGGTTAAATTTCGTCACAACCTTATCGCATGAAGTTAGTATTGTTATTTTATCAAATAATACGTAAGGCATCAGTTAAAATACATTATATACTATTGATGAATCAAAATCGTTCTGATAAATCATAAAAAAAAAATAAATCTTTATTTAATATGTATATTAAAATACAATAAATATAAAAAATGATTGTCTATTTTTTAGATCATATATTGACTTGCATTAATTTATTTCCTTGTTCGACGATTTAAAAAAAAAACATGTCCTAATCTATGTTGTGAAGAAAAATATTAAACAAAAATTACAGTTTGATTAGATATTTCGTAATAATCTTTTTTGATAAAAACGATTAATTAATAAAAAAAAATTTTTTTTTTAAATATTGTTTCAGAGATTTCTTAGAACTAATAATGTCTTCGCTCAGACCAAAAGAAATTGATTTTAATGAACAATGGAAAATAGTACGTGGCACTGTTCGTTCTGTCATTAGTATGGCTCGTTTTGGTCATACTAATAAAGCAACATGGCAAGAAAGATTTTTCGGTTCGATAAATAAAAATTTTCTTCGATAATAAATAATTATTTTGTATATATATATAGATATATATTATATATGTGTAGCTACACCAGATTCTCATGCTGAAAGATTATATGAAGAAACAAAAAAATTTCTTGAAGATCATTGTAAATCAATGAAAACGGTTTGAAATTTATTTTCTTTTAATTTTAATAGAAATTTTCTATTTAGGAAATATCGGAATCTGATCAAAATATGCTTAGTACATATGTTAAATATTGGACTGAATATAAAACAGGTTCAGATTGGCTTAATATTCTCTACGCGTATGAAATGAATATATAGAAATTTAAGAAAAAAACTTAATTTTTTGATTTTTAATTAGATATTTAAATACTCATTATGTCAAAAAACGTCAAACAACTGACTTAGAAAATAATTATCCACCATTCGACTGCAATAATGACAATAATGATTCACCTCTAGTCGAAATAGGAGAAGTAATGCATTAATTTAATTTTAATATATTTAATTAGATATTTGGAGTGATTTAAAATTACATTAATCAAATTTAAGTTAAATAAAAAAGTTGAATCTATTTGAATTGTATATTTCATTTTATACTTTTATTACATAATTATGCATGAATTCTGAAATAATCCTTATTTTTCTATTTATTTAGATGGCTCTTGATTGCTGGACAAAAATAATCATCGAACCACTCAAAGATCGACTTGTTAAATTATTACTTGAACAAATTCATCTGTTTGTACATTTATATTTATTTTTTTCCAAATATTTTTTCATTATTTTTAAGTGATCGTATATGTGAATGTGTAAATCAAACAACTATAAAAGGCGTTATTATGTCATTTGTTGATGTATATCAACATCGAAAACTGAATGCATTAGAAGTAAAAAAAAAAACTATGTATTAATATTAATAAAAAATAAATTGTTGATTAATTTTAGCTCTATGAAAAATCAATTGAAAGTCCACTACTTCAAGCAACTGGAGAATATTATCGAGAAGAAGGAAATCGTTTATTAACTAAACTTGATTGTATACAATATATGAAAAAAGTAAGATGAAAATAAAGAATAATTGTATTAATTCTATTTTAAAATTTAGATATTATTATTAATTGATGATGAAGAATTTCGTAGTCGAAAATTTCTTAATCCAACATCATATTCAAAAGTATATAATGAATGTCTTCAACGTCTTGTTTGTGATCATTTTGATACACTTAAAAGTGAATGTAATGATCTTATTGTTAAGGAAGATTTAGAAGGTATTTTTATTAATTTTTAAAATAATATATATATATATATATTTTTCCTAGCACTTAATAATATGTATAAATTACTTAAACCAACACACATTGGTATAAATTATATGGTTGAAAAATTACAAGATAATATTTCACATATTGGCCATGAAAAAGTTCAATCACTTAAAGGAGAAAATGTTTGTTATAATATTAAAAGATAAAAAAAAAAATTTTATTACGATATTTTATTTTAGTTATCAACATTATTTGTTGAAACATTACTTGAATTACATACGAAATATATGAATGTGATAAGAGAAACATTTGCTAATGATCCAGATTTTGTTTCATCACTTGATAAAGCATGTGCGAATATTGTTAATATGAAATATGGAAATCGTTTATCAGCTAAAGCACCTGAATTGGTATTTTCAATAGCTTTTTTTTTCTTTAATATATAATTAAATTTTTTATATAAATTTTATTTATAGCTTGCTCATTATTGTGATAGTTTATTACGTAAATCATCAAAAACAGCTACTGATAGTGAAATTGAAGAAAAATTACTTAATTCAATAACAATATTTAAATATCTTGATGATAAAGATTATTTTCAACGTGTAAGATTATTGTAAAAGAAAAAGAAAACAAGAATCGATTTTTTTATTTATGTTTAGTTTTACCAAAAAATGCTTGCACGTCGACTTATTAATCAACAATCAATTTCAATCGATGCTGAAGAATTTATGGTTACAAAACTTAAGGTATTTAAATAATAATTAAGAAAAAGGAATATTCGAACATTCTTATTTTTTTTTTTGAGAAAAATATCTCAATAGTAATACAGATACAAATTTCTTCATTGGCAAAGGCTTTCTATGCGCAAAATTTCAAACTGTTAAGTCTTGTGCGTCGTTGTATTTTTGCATTTCTTTCAAATTAGTAGTGCAACATTTTCCATATAAATTTAAATTCTTGTTAAAACACTTTTAAAGTATGATTTTTTGTTGCTAATAAATTCGCTTAAATTAAAAGAAAAGTCATGCCGATTTAATATGAGCATGAGGGAATTTAACACGTTCTGATCGTATAATAATTAATTTGTTTCATTAATTTCAAAAGAATAATTTCAGCGTTAAAGATATAATCTATTCAGGTCATCCTTTAGCTGCTATAACCAAAAATAATTATGATACTATTGGAGTGATAAGGGAAACTGAATCTTCATGAACATGCAAATGAATAGAGAATATACTGCGCATCATTTCATTAGGGATTATTTCAATTATTCATGTCTATTGAAAGTTGCATAAGAGATTTTTTGTGCTCAGTGAATGCATTATCAACTCTTTAGTGACGAAAAATAGTTCTAATGTCAACCATGTCCACATTTACTGAAGATATTTGGAGGAAACTATATCCATCTTGTATTTAACATTATCATTAGTGTTAGATCATAGTTTTATCATAATGATACAAATACCATCGAGTCATCAAAATTTGAAGTATTGCAAACGAATATAGGAACAGGCAATGCTCATCAAAAGAGTAGATCAAATAAGCGCATTGTATAGAATTTTTCCACAAAATCTGGTTTAATTAAATCCTGATTATCAGGATCTAGTCGATGGAAATTAGCCTGTCAATAGCTACCTAATGAAAGTTTTCAAACTCTACTAGTAAAGAAATAAAACAATCGGTCTTCAAGATCCCCGTTTTTACTATAGCAATGAGAGACTGTATTACCAATCCATCAACGATTAAAGAAAAATTAAACTCAAAAGTGGCTTTAATGATCTAGTATAATCAAATGTACAAGTGTATTATGCCTTAGTGATCATACTCTGGAAAATAATATTAAAACCATCCCTTGAAGAGTTGTCTAAAGGGCTGACGGAAAATCTTTTGGAGTACCTCTTACAATAGTTTATTTTTTTCTTTAAGCAAACATGTGGTTATGAGTTTACTGGAAAATTGGCTCGTATGTTCCAAGATATAAAAGTCAGCGAAGATCTGAATAATGAATTTTTGGAATATCTCAAAGTTGAATTATCATCGACAGCACACAATCAAACAATGACTAATTTAATTGGTCTTGATTTTAATATTTATGTTTTACAAGTAAAAATTATCTTGTTTGTTATTTTATATTTTATAAAGATATTAAAAATCTATTAGGCTAATTCATGGCCAGTTGCTCAACCAACAACTAATACATTTATTCTTCCACATATTCTTGAAAAACCACTTCATATGGTATAAGATTGATTTTTTTGAACATTCACATCTATTCTTGTTTTTCTTTTAGTTCGAAGCATTTTATGGTAAAAAATATAGTGGTAGAAAATTATGTTGGATGTATAATCTATCGAATGGTAAGCAAATTTAATTTGTTTAACTTTGAAAATATCAAGTAATTTTTTAGCTGAAATTCGTATGACTCATTTGGATCGTTCATATTTTGTTACAATGGGTACATATCAAATGGCTATATTATTACAGTTTAATGAACATCAACAATTAACATTAAATGAACTTGAAGAAGCAACTAAACTTCATATGAAAGAGCTTGAAAAACAAACTCTTTCATTAATTGATGCAAAATTTTTACTAGGAAATACTGTAAATTTTATAATTATTATTAATTGAAAAATAGATTTTATTTTTTATTTTCATATATTTATATAGAGTAATTTAACATCAAATTCAATTATTTCAATTAATTTTGATTATAAGAGTAAACGAACAAAATTTAAAATTCCTTTAATACCTCAAAAAGATGCCAGTCATGTAAGTGTATTTCTTTTTTATATATACATATCTTACAAATAATCAATTAATTTAATAATAGGATTCTGAATCATCACAAAAAGCTGTTGAAGAAGATCGTAAATTTTATCTTCAAGCTGTTATTGTGCGAATAATGAAAGCACGTAAAACATTGAAACATAACTCATTAATTGAAGAAGTTATAACACAATCTAAACAACGTTTTCTACCATCGATTCATATTATTAAAAAATGTATTGAAATACTTATTGATAAACAATATCTTGAACGAAGTTCAAATGATGAATATAGCTATATTGCATAAATTATTTCTATAAAGTTATACAAGAAATTCTTCTTCTTTTGTTTTTTTTTGTTCATTTCTTATCCCCTTATATTTGTCAAATCGAATAGTGTTCATATATCTATACGATCTTTTGTTTAAAACTAATTTATTATTCTTGAGTTTATTTCTTGTCTTCTTTTGTATACACATATATATATATATATCTATTGATGAGACCTGAATTCAAATGTCCTTTGGTTTATTCTTATTATTATTATTAATTGATGTGTGTGTGCAATGGATATATAGAAGTTTATTAAGAACAAACGAGCAAGTTGAATGTTTATCTCTTCCAACTAACAGAACAGTGTTTACAACTGATTAATAATTATTCATTGTCTTTCTCCATTGATGCAGGTATAAGAGAGAAGGATTTGAATTATTTTTCTACTTTCAGTGTTCTATCTTTTTTTTCTCCTTTTTTTTCTGTTTCTTTATTCTTTTCTTTTGCCCTTGTCTTTCGCTCTTCTTTGACGAAATAAACTTATAAACGAAATAAAAGTATAGTTATTTCAAAAATTCAAAATTTCAATACTAATAATCTTTAACGTTGTAACTGTATTGATAAGTAAAAGTGAACAAATATTTTGATTCGATATAGAAATGTAAAACTTTGAAAAATCACGAGTGAGATATTAATAATTTATCAATCGTAATACTCTTTCAATTTCATAACATGAATCGATTTTGTTCTAATTTATAAGGCAAAATTTGATAGAACCACAAAATCAGTATGATTATAATGTTATATGATTGTATTAATGACTATTGTTTTTCGTCTATTATTTTCAATATATTCTACTCAGTAATATTCAAAAATACTATACAAAAGTTGAGAAAATGATTTTCAAAGAATAATCGATTTTTTTCTCACTGGCGATAGAAGATAGTTTCTATCTTATTTTCTTTTCTACATTCACTTTAGATAGTTCTTCTAGTCTCTTTCTATCATGATTGATAATGTGTTGCTTATTTTTTATTGCTATTTGCTTTATACATGTATTACTAAATATTCCTCTGCTGTTGATCTTGACTTTCTACGAATAAACTATTTTTTCAGCAGTTTCTTTTCGTTTTCGATTCATACTTCTTTACAAATTATGGTGTCCATCTAAATACAGTTGTGTTGAAGAAAAATACATCATCTGTGATATATTAATTCATCCGATAAAACAAAATTAGATATTATACAGTTGCTTTATTCTTCTACGTCTTCAAAAAAGAAACATATTAAGAAAAAGAATAATGTTATTAATATGTAACGAAATTTGCAAGGGAGTATAAATCATGGCCATTTGTGATTTCATCGATCCTTGTATTAGGAGAATTAGTTTGCTAAGATAACACACAATATCTCGTAGTCAATGGACCAGTATAATGTGTCATCGACAATATTTGGTATTGCACTTTGTGTGATGAGCATATATGGTATTGTTGGAAGAAAGATAAGCCATCACTTATACAGTATCAATTATCAATTAATAACAAATACTGAGTTATTTAATTATTCAAAAAATCGAAAAGTGATATGAAAATAAATTCATTTCTATAAAACTGAGATTTTTTTTGATTGAATATAGAAGCTATAAACACAGTATATAGGTTTAATTGATACACTGCTTATCATAGGTGATATTAGCAGCATCTAAATAACTTGTACGTCTATAAGATCAATTCATCTAAAATAAAAAAAAACCGTACAAAAATGCAAAACAATTGAGGACGAATTTATAAGTACACAACCAGAAAGAGAATGTTTCGTGATATCACAATTTTTAAAGTTCATAGTATGCACATAGACAAAAGATCACTAGACTATGACAGCCTTCAAATAATTTCTGTTTACAATGTATTTTGACTAATAAGAGATGGTCTCTAAATGTGTTTCAAGGATTTCAATGAAATTTATATAGGTTTACTGAGTGAAGAATATCTATCTTTAATATGAAACAATTATTAATTATGGATGTGTCGCTAAAAATTTGTAGCCGAAACATCATCCAAAAAATTGACATATATGCTTCGATATAGAGAGTTTTTCTTCTTTAATCATAATGGTTCATGCTGAATTGCATACTGTTTTACAGAATATGAGTAACTTTATAAAACAGCTCACTCCATTTATTTTGCCTCAAATGATCAAAGAGAGAAGATCATGCAAGATATACACAGAAGTATGATTTTGTTTTCTCGAAATATTTTCTTCTTTTTGAAGATATGCTGTTCGATAATAAGCATGCTATCTACCTATGTTATAAAAAGAATTCTCGCTTTCTTTATGCTGCTGCCATTACACCTGCCATTTGTATTGCACTGTGTGATAATATAATTAGTGAAATGGACGACTGAGCTACAATCCTGTTGATATTTACAACTACTGTAGATGGCAGTAAGTTTCCCATTATCGTTCATCCTGTCATAGGACATCACACGATGCAGATCTTGCAAGATGATCTAATAACTTGATGCAGGACCTACAGGATACTCAAATAGATATACATACAATTACCCTTCCTACCCAAGTGAATCGAGTAACATTTAATATAGTTCATGTTAGCGCAAGCAAGACTCAGAAAGTTTTTCTGATATCAAGTAAAGAGTAAGGTAAAAAACTTATTCTGTATTTCTCTTCTATAACACTATTTTGCTATTTATCGTCTCCAAGACCGTCCAATTGTAATAATATTAGGCAAAAATCAGATAAAAACTTGAAAGAGTAATTTAGGGATGGAGATTTTATAAGTCAAAATAGAATAAGGGCATACGTGTTAAGTGATACTGTAAGGTAATTTTAAAAAAAATTCTAGCTATGCAACAAGATATCAAAAAACTAACTTGCGCTATACACATCTGAGTCATCTGATTGATTGTGACTCAATGAAGGCCAGATGTAGCAGTAAAATTGGTCTTAATTTCTCCCTATTACCAATAGTATCAACAAGAGTAAGAACGATAACGGCGATCCATACTGTCACAAGGAGATTATATAACTTCATTATGCTGATATTTGTTTAAATATGAACCAGAAATGTCCACAAGACACATATTTTTGCCTTGCCCTATCCTGTCACACTATAATTCATCGTCCTATCCTGCTCTGTCCTAGATATTTAACGCAATTTTACTCAAAGCTTCTCAACTGATGATACAGATAACAGATATAGAATGAATCAAAAGTTACTATACAGAAGAAAAAAAACTGAATATCTCCATTACGGCTCAAGCAACTAAGCTGATTTTTTTATCGATCAGAGAGAGTCATGTTCAAGGCTTATATTGAGGAAGAAATATCTAAAGAGACCCTTTTATAAGTATCTCTATTGGTCTCACAAAAGGTTTCTGTAGGCATATCTATATGAATATAAAGTTCGAATATACGTATATTCTAGATAAAAAAATTAGCTTGCTTGTTTGTGCCCTGGTGAAAGTGTTCAGCTTTTTTTTCCGGTAAAGTCACTTTCAAAAAACTTTATGGAGCCAGGATCATGAACTAATTAATAGATTGAAGTGACCTTTTCTTCAAGAGATGGAATTAATCCCTATTCGAATGATATAAATCTCAAATACTAGTACTACTTTTGTTTCTTCATTTGTGAACAAAAGAACTTTCAAGTAAATATAAGTACCAAAAAATTTAAGTACAATCGATCATAATCACACGAACACCAGAAAAGGTGATATTCGGAATGTTTCATATTTCTTACATAACATAGCTGCAAACATTTGATAATTCCTTTAATTGCAATTAAATCGTAACAATCTTTGTTACAAAACTCCTTCTTGCCTTTAATGAAAGGAATCATATGAAGATAGGTTAAATCAATTTATCCATACCAGTAGATCAAAGAATTACTGTAATAGACTATTATACTTATAAAAACATCATATAAACATCAAAATGATCCCTCAAATTCCCGTGTTATGTTCTTGATGTAATACTTTCTATGATAGAGTATTGATAAAAATCTTCTCATATAAAGTATTTATCTTCACAATATGTCCTTTCATTCATTGTTTTATTTTTCTTAATTTCAATTTAAGAGAATAGAAAATGATATCAAGTATTCATTGTCTCATTTTACTAAGATACATTATAAAGCTATTGATACAAAGAAAATCAGCATATTTTCTGTTTAACAAAGACTTTTTATGTAAAACTTTTCTCACAACAGATGTACAGACTAAATCTCATAAGTTGTTTTTGAAATATTATGAACACATATTGAGTCAACCTATCTGATGAGACCATTAAACAAGATTGAAATAAGAAATTCTTCATTTGACGCCTTCCTGGCGAAATATTCTTCAAAATGTAGATTCTATAACTTATGTATGGTCGCAGACTCTTCTAAATAACTGAAATGTGAAAACTGTATGATGATTCTTGTGAGCAAGGATAAAACGTGATGTGATGCTTTCAATAAGGATTCTTCATGTTAACTGTCTATCTTGATTTCTATATGAACAAATTTTTTTGAACGTAAAGGTATCCTTTTAATATCATGCAGCATCTAAATTCAGAACATATCTGATGATGATTATCGAAGCAATAGTTGAAACGTATCCTATGATGATACGAATCGATTTTATGAAACTCACTCCTCTTTTCAAACTCTTTATTACTATTTAAATTATCTATTTTTATCTTCGGATATTAAATAAACTATTTGAATATAGTACTCTTATCTGTGATCTCAGGATCATTTTAACAGATACTATAAACAGTTAAACTTCTAATCGTACCATTAAGCAAGGTCGAAATCACGATTATGGTGCCCTTATTGACTCATCTCCATGGTAGAATATCTAACTAGTTAGTGGAAGATACGGATTCGATTCCTGTCTAGGTTATATGATCTTTTTTATTCAAACAGGTCGAATATATAGATTTCTGTGAACAGATGAAATGAAAATACATAATCCTCTTGAGCATTCAGCATTGATATTTTCTCTTCCGACTTTTATAATTGCTAAAGTCACTCTCATTTCCCACCTTCTTCTTGAAATAATACGATACTTATCGAGAGTGAGCAAGTAGTACAAAGGTTTGATCCGATTTTTAGTATGAAAAAGTGAAAAGTTTTTAAACTATATTTAACCAATGAAGTATATTACGTATCTAAATAGATTGGAGCTTCTATGCAAACATTGTACTTCTATTTGCAAATTGAGAGTTATATCACGAGCACCTTATCCTTTGCATAACGCATCCTATGAACAAATTGAATTGAAGAAAAATATGAGTTCCATGGATGTACTAGATTATAAGCATTAATGAAAATAATTACGCACCAAAGGAATACATTTCAATTTATGGCGTTTTCTCAAAATTTAAATGCTGATAAAATGAAAGTTAAGTGTAGGGTTTACGCACTCAAATAATGTCAACTACAAGAAATTACGAATATTCCAGGCATCTTATTGAGAATTTCTGTAATGACTTTTTTAATAAACTGATCTGAATGGAAGAAAAAGAGTTGGTCTAAATCGCGAGTAGAAAATTTGGTATCACAGCTTCACGAGTCCCAATCATACTATACCATCTAAAATACAGGTCTGATGCCTTGAAATTTGATAAATTCTTTTGTTTATTATCGACTGACAGAATTGATAACCGACATATAATATAATATGTATTTTTCACAAATTTCTTAGGGAATAATAAAGAATAGTTTAAACAAGAAAATGAAGCATTATATCAAATCATATACAAAATTGAGTAGTTTGAAGCAATTGTCTGTAATCTGTCTCTTCAATTCATTTAAAAAAATATCCAATTCATTTCACAAAATGTTTGTGCATAACAATATTATACAATTTGTTTTTATATAGGCGTGTTTATTCAGTAATAGTTTTTAACACAGAACTTAAGAAGTAGCGAACAATGATGATTGAATCGGATTTCGTCGAGGATCAAGGGTTTCATGGTAACGGGTGTTACCCGTTGTTAATTCACGAACGATTTGTCCATCATCTTCATTAACTGCAAGCCATCTGAAAATAATTTATTTATTTATTAAAAAAAATGATAATTTGTTTTCTTAAATACCTATTACAAGTAAATGTTGTTGGTTCATAAGATTTATCTTCTGGTTGAATGACAACTCTATCTAAGAACCATCCAGCACCTGGCCCTGTTTAATAATTATATGAAAAAAGAAAGAATGATTCTTATAATGATTACGAACTTGTGCCATCATGACCAATTTGAATTTTTCGGATTTGTTTCAATAAAACAGCTTCAATAAGAAAAACATCAAGCTATACAAAAAAAAAGGAATTTCTAAATGAATATTTTTTAATACTTATTTTTACTTGATTTCTTTCAAATTTATTTTTATTTTTTAATGAATATTCTAATGAACGTACTAGAAAATAAAAAGATGTTTTCTTTATGAAATTTAAATGCAATATCTCACTTCCTGTATCACCATATTCACCAAATATATTTATAAAAACATTTGCATCTGTTCCAGCATTAGTTTTATTTCCTGTATATATTTCAACTATATATTTAAGAACAGGTAAAGGTCTTGATATTCCTGGCCCTTCAGCTGGTAATTCTCGAATAAATTGTTTATCATCATCTTTTTTTAATAACCATCGTCCACAACGAAATAGATATCGTTGATTTGTCTTAAGATTTTCCATTTCAATCTAAAAATTATTCCAAGATAAAATCAAAGAAAAAAATTTTATTTTATTCTCTTACTCGATCGATAAGCCATGAAGCGGAGATTTTTTTATTACGAAAAAAGACACGTAATTTATATGGTATACCAATATCAGCTATATCAGTTTTATATCGATCACGATATTTTAATTCTGATTTACTTTTTAATTTAATATCTCTTGATTTCCCATTATAACCGTAAACATTAAGAACTAATTGATCATCTATACTTGCTTCTTTCTTATCAGTTGTATATATCCATATGTAATATGGAACAGCTAAACAAAGAAAATAAACTTACAAAAACAATCGTTTTCTTTATTTACTTGGTAGACGATTTTTACGTAATGACGATTCTTCTCTCAATCGACGTTCAATATGTCCATCACCTTCATCAACAGCTAACCAATTATTACAGGGAAATATTTGTTTAATACCTGTACTTGGACATTTAACAGTAACCTGAAAGGTTTAAGGGTTCAGTTTTAGTATTTTTCATTCAATGTATGGATTTGATTTTTCACCTTTGACAAATTAAATAGAAATTATAGATCAAATATTTATTAGAGAAAAATAGATAAATTTCGTTTCACTTGTTACGGTGAATAACAATTTAATGTCACTAAAAACTCAAGCAATTTTATTGAATCATGATACCAATAACTATTTGCTTTTATAAGCGTTTATTATTCTCCTTTTCATTTTTAAATATTAATTTTTGTAATACTCGTCTATGCAACATTTTTATTGATTGGATATTCTTAAAAATCTTAACAAACCTTATCTAAATGCCATCCAGATCCCATTCCACTATTATCATGTCCAACATCTAATGCTGTCAATGGACCCAGATTAGCTTGATTATAAATTGTAAATTTGTCCACAGATCCTTTTTCAAATGATCCATCATTTAAGAATATTTGACCTGATGAGAACTTTCCACTATGCATAACTATATAAACTTGTGCATCTGTACCAGCATTTCTTTTATCACTCGTATAAACGGTTACAACATATGGAACCTCTAAATAAAACAAGAATACATATATTTATGTTATTTCCTTACATTTCATCTTACCTGCTGTCGGTTCTCTCCCATGATTACTTGATTTTTTTGGAAAAAGAATACGAGTTATTTGTCCATCATCTTCATTTTTTGCTAACCATCT
>JAJEKB010019379.1:0-40243 GCA_022393335.1 Macrotrachela quadricornifera
ATAAGTTAAAGTTAAACTGAAGTTTGTTTTTTTTTTTTTATTGACATACAATCCTTCGTACTGGTTAATATTATAAATTATATTTAATATTTTCAGATAGTTTTAATTCTTATCTAAAAAAATATTTTATTCGTTGTAGTCTATTTAGAAATAGAATCGATGATTCATTTATTTTGCCCTTGAAGAAAATAACCTGTCGAAACGAAAGCAAAAAAAAATACGAAAGCGATTCGTGTATATTTACTGTTTGGTTTATGCAATAACAAAAAAAGAAAGAAAGTTAACCTTGTTTTCGTCGCGTTCTTTTGTCTATCACACGCAAACATACTTCGTAGCAATACGGCATTCTTAAATACACATACATACACACATACAAACGTTATTTTCTGCGTTTATATTTATTAAATTAAAAACAAAATATGAGTAGTAAATATCCATCAACATTTATACAAAAATTTCCAACAAAAATTGCTTTTCTTATTGATTGTGTTAATGGTTTAAATGGTTTTGCATTATCTGCACGATTTGTTGATAATTTTCCATCAAATAGTGATGTATTTTTATTTTATCCAAATAATGAACCTGGCATGAATCGTCGTTTTAAACGTATTGAATCGAGTAATCATGGTGTTTTCTTTTTTCCAACATCAGAACATGGAATTGTTTTTAATCTTTCATTTCTTCTTGGACAAATTTATGATAAATATAATAATTTAATACTTATTGTTGATCATCATCCAGCATATGAAGATTTATGTCAACAATTAATTAATAATAATTATAAATTACGAGATCATATACAAGTACGTTCATTTCAACGTATGAATGAATTTGAACAATATTTAAAAGAATTTAATCGTTTACAAAATGAAAATGAACATAAAAAACATAAAGAAAATCAAAAAGTTGTTGTTAATTTTTCTAAAAAACATCTTTTTCATCCATGTCCATTTGAAACAAGACAAGAATCAACAAATTTATATCGTTTTGGAGAATTTCTTCATCATCTTGATAATGAACATCCAAATGTTACTTATGAATATTGTGTAGAATGTCAACAAAAATTACAAAATCATAATTTAAATGAACAAGATGAATTGGAAAAACATTTAAAAGAAAAACATTGGAAAAGTAATGGCTTTCATTTAACTATTCGACCTTTATAATGAATGACTACTTATTGTTCTTTTTCCTCCACTTTTCATGTGATTTCATTAAGGTTTTAGTTTTTTGGTTTGATGAGAAAATTTTAAAAAGAAAAATCAATAAAATAAACTATATCAAAAGATTAATTTTAATTTTAAAATATTAAAAATATAAAAATTCAATATTTTTTATGTTTTCGACTATTCAATCTTGATGAAATTTTTAGATATGTATTTCGAAATAGAATTCTTACAATAACAATTTTAACGTTAAATTTTGAGTTCATCAAACCTTAATCTAAGGTATAAAACATGCCACAATAACCTCACAGATTCTGATTTTGAATTTTTTTTATAGATTATTTTTTCAAAACAGCTTTTCTGAAAAGTTGTAGAACTAACATTACCTCAGATTTCTAGTATTTAAAATGGTGAAAATACCTGGAATCATTCAAACAAAAAAAAAAGCAGTGTGTTTTCTCATAAACAGTAGTGCATTCGAGAATAAACGCCTTGTTCTATCTAACACACTATATATCACATAATTGATAAATTTGATTAACATTGACCTTTTTTCTGATGGGAAGAGGGCCCTTACACAAAACATTTATTAATTTAATACACTATGTATCTATAATGAATCGACAAACATGTTAATTATGATTGTGTTCAACAGACATGGACATGTACGAATACGACGGAAATCATACTTAAAAACGAGAATTTCGAATACGATTACTTCGAAATATGTATTCAACTTTATTATAGTATAGCTGTCTGGTATATATATGGACATAATTTTACACAAAATGAAAGGATAGAAGATATTAATTACTTGGATCATCTTTGAAGGACATAAATATATATTTGACCTTACTTTGATATCATACACTTTATCTAAAACAAGGAAGATGAGGTCGAAAAAACGCTCTCTTTTGTATTCTATAAATATTTTTATATTTTATATTCAAATGAACTCAATAACATCATTCGATAACATTACAAAGATTTATTTTTGTGACGCCTCTTGAATAATTTGTTGAGTTTAACCTATACTTTCTCATGCAAATAACAAAAGATTTGACTATTCTTGTAAAGAGACGTCAGTATAACCCGAAAAATTATTTGAGATGTGATGTGAAATAAACCGAATTGAAATATTATTGAGAATCCCCACTGAATTGGTTTCCAAGCAAGAAATTAAAATATTCTAGTAGAAGCATGTTTTTATCTCTTAGGATGATTGTACTTGAATACAAGTATTTCAAGTATTTAGTCCACTCCTGGTGTTCAGTTATAATGACAATAAAATATTCAGGTTAACTTAATCAAAAAGTTGTCCTTTGAATTAACAACGCACATATATATATCTATAAAGTTTATACATAGATACAAAATAATCTCTAATTGAAAATATCTAGATAATCTTAGAGTATTCATATCAATTTTGCAAATTGGCATTATATTAACTAACACCTTCTCTTGTAATACTACAAATATCAGCGTATAGATATGATGATCAATTTTTTGAAATCAACCAATATGATTTTATATTAAAAAATGAAAAAAAGCTGTACTTAATAAATTTATATATTAATCTAGTTGTAAAAAATCTCATTTAATTAGCATGTATTCATTTCGTACTATTTATTATACTGCGATAGGTCTTTAAAGAATTTTATGAATTATATATTTATAAGTATCACAAGTTACTCTTTTTTCCCATGTTTTATTCATACTAATTTTTAATTATTTAAAACTTGAAAATTGTCTTTTAAGTACTTCTTTTCTTCAATCATATGTCAACAAATTTCGCATTACTATCTTGGAATAGAATGCAGTCATTAAATAATTTTTCGATAATTCATAATACATGCCTTATTCTTTATTTTGTGTTTACTACATTGGATATTTTTTTATTCAATTTCAAACCAATTAATCACGATATTGCCGAACTAACGGGTGGGCCGAAAGTTTTCAGACAAAATGTTTGTCGATTTTTCACCACCTCAAAAGTATTCTAGATGAATGTGAACAGGTGAACTAGGGTCAGAATTTAATGCTCTTTCCGAATATGAGTTTAGAAATTCTGTGTCTATCCTCGTTTGGAAGCAGTGAAAGAATCATTGAATTGCTTTAAAAGTTCTTTTTGGACAAAAATATTTTTTACGCATTCTTGTATTTTCACTGTTCTAATTCAAAACTCACTGTTATGACTTTGGTTCATATATCAAATTGTAGAGCAAATTCTGCCCTACAAAATGCGCTATTTCAATTTCTTTTTATTACCTTACAAAGCATCTAAATTTTTGTTTCCTTATTACCCTCGTCTTTGAACAGTCGAATTTTTAACCAAAATCCATCGTAGGTAGAAATAGCTTCTCAGAAAATGCTGATAGATTTACTTGTGTTAAAGCTATATTGAAATTCAACATCACACACTGTAGAGGACTGTCTGCTCTACAAGACTACCATGTTCAAGCAGTTTTTATCATCTTCGCGTAGGACTCACGGGAGTAGCAAATGTCGATGTGTTCATCAATCAATCGAATTTTCCAATGTGTTCAAAAAATGTTTCGTTGCTTTCATATAAAAACTAATACAAAATTTTGAAGACCATATTCAAAAAGAGCACAAAATTCTAATCATAGTTTGTAGTTTTCATGCGTCTACAATAGTTTTGCATAGACCAAAAACAAAGCATATATTGATCAAAACCTTGGCTCATCTATTCTGGCCAGACTATTTTTTACTATCTTTCAAAGATTTTCTTGCTTCTCTCTGACAAAAGTAGACACAGAATTTCTGAACTTATATTCGGAAAGAGCATTAAATTCTGGTCCTTGTCCACCCGTTCACATTCATCTAGAATATTTTTGAGGTGGTGAAAAATCGACAAACATTTTGTCTGAAAACTTTCGGCCCACTCGTTAAACATATTATTGAGAGTTCATGATAAGTGTCAAAAACCGATTAAGATAATTACTTATGAATTTTCATTGTGTTATTTTCTTCTGCAAAATACGTTCAACATACTATTTAAAAAAACATGAATAGTGGATAGATCCGAAAAAATTAAGCTGTCAGTATTTCTTAAAAATTTCTCCTCTATTATTCCTGTGACTAAAACACCTTTATTTATTAAAAGATAATCCTTCAAGTTCTGCAGAAAACCATGTATAGTTAAAACAAAAACATTTTTCAAATATACTCTATGAAAAAAAAAATATACTGCTTGAAAAGCTTTCCAATTTAGAAAGAGTAATTAAAGAAAATCATTTAAAAAACAATGAATTTATCTTGTATCAAAAAAATATATAATTTTTTCACGATCAATATTCAGTGGCTCAAAGCGTTGTCCATTTTGAAAATACAAAGTACAAATATAAAATAAGTGATCTTATGCAAATTATCGAACTTTTCAACCTGCATCTTTTGATATATTTTATTTATTTTTGTTAATAGGATGAAGGAAGTAATGAGAAAATTGGATAAAAATCCCGGCCATTCATGATGTCGAACTCGTTAGTTTTTACAGCTTTTTATGTCTTCACTTTCCATGTTTTGTTTTCAAATACATTTAAAACAGTTTTTTGTTTCACCTATATATGGTTTTGTGCAGAACTTGAAGGGTTACCTTTTAATAAAAAAAAAGGTGTTTTAATCAGATGGATAGGAGAGGAGAAATCTTAGGAATACGAACAGACTAATTTATTCTGGCCTACCTGTTAGATTTCGAAAAATTAATCATTATATTCTTTTATATATATCTTGTTTTGTACAAGAAAAGATATTATCTAATATGATGTCATTTGGAAGGATTGATACAAATACTCAAATTTCATATAGATGTATTCCATTAGAGATTACTTCTTATTGGCATTGAAATTAATTTTTTTGGATCTCAAGATGTTATTAAAAAAAATTCACAATTCATCAAGAATGATCATCAAAGTTTATCTAACGAATTCTTTAACATTCTTTTTTATTTTTATAAAACTACACATAAATATAATATTAAACATTAAGGGATACTTGAGCTAATGTAGCTTTACCGGCTACTTGATGAATGCAAGCTCGTTTTCCTCGTACAGCTAAAACAATATATGACCATAACTGAATAAGACTTAATACAATTAAAGTAAACGGTGTTAAAATCCAATGAAGAATATTTCGAAGAAAAAAAATATCTTCTTTTACTTTCAATGTCCATCGACACCAAATAGCATCTAAAATAAATAAAACACCATAAAGTAATTGAGGTATAATAGTACCAAATAATAATAATAAATGATATAGTTCAAATGGTTTTAACCAATATAATTTAACATCCGGACAGAGGAATGGAAAAGCAGCAGATGCTACATTAAAGAGACTTGCACTACAAAGTATTACACCATAATAAAGAAAGTAACCAATAGCAAATATGCACGAAGCTAATATTGGTAAACGAGGAACTTTAACAGCAAAATAATGAAAATTATCTGCAGTACCTACAAAAAAAAATTAAAAAAGGTAATTAAAATTTTCAAATATATTCAATTAAAAATAAAATATTTATACCAATGCCCCATCGTCGTACTTGAATATACCATTCTTTAACATCAGAAAACCATGTATCACCCGATGTTGGTCCAGATAGAACAGGAACAGGTAATAAACGAATACGTATGCGTTTTTGTGTTCCAATCATCATTGTTAATAAATAACCAACATCATCCATAAATATTTGTGGATGCCAATAACCTCCACGTACAGCAAGTGTTAATGAAAATGAAAAACATGACATTGGATTAACATTATATGGAATAAGTAAACCCATTGTCATTAATGAACGAACTAGACCTGTTATACGAACAGGAAATGAATTTTGATCTAAATTCCAATTATAAAAAAGTGGTGCTTGCCATATTGTTCGATGTACAGCTGAATCATTTTCTTTAATACGTCTTAAATAATCAGCTGATAAAGCTTCAAAATATTTTGGATGAAATAATGTATCAGCATCACATGTTGTTACCATAACATGTTCAATTTTCTTTTTTCTTTCTTCATCTTCCATTATAAAACGAACAGATTCTCTTAAACCCCAATTAGCATTAGCTGCTTTTGATGCTATTTCATTTTCAAGACCATATGGATGAACAGGAAAAAGTATATAAAGAAATTTATCTGAATAACGTTGTCGTATAAGTTCTGTACGTTCTTCTCGTTCTGGTGTACGAGATTCCCATGCCATAACTAATACAATACGTTTAGCTTCTGTTTGTTCAGCTAATGAATCAACTGTACGACAAACAACACCCATATCATCTTTATATATTGTTAATATAAGTAAATGAATTAATGGTGCATCAATTGAATATGTTTGTTTATAATCAGTTAACATTCCATATTTTAATTTAATTAATGTATATATTGAAAATATTAATGCTAAAAACCAAACAAGATCTAACCAAATTAATACTGATATAATTGTATAAAATGTAGCTAAACATGATTGAGATGCAAAAGGAAGCCATATAGGTAATGTAATAAAGGCTAATATAACAAATAACCAAAGAATATTCCAACGTAATAAAGAAAAATTTAATGGTTTAAGTCGTTTTAAACGTTGAGCATGTCGTAATATTATTGAACTTGTTAATACTCCATCATCAGATGGTAATGATTCGGAAAGCGATACAGAACGTGGTCTTTCTTCAGAACTCATTTCTATTAAAATGTCCTTATCATAATATTAACCTAGTTAAATATTTTGATAATAGTGTAAAACTTTTTCTTATATCATACCTTGTCATCATGACTAATTCGTAAACATTAGCTACAAGTACATTTAATATATTTGAATATTTTTACAATAAATTTATTTTTTCTTTAATATGAATAAATATAGTTTTCTTGTCGTATACTATTAATAAATTTTAAAATAAGAATATAAATATTACGTCGAATAAAATAAAAAGGTCGACTTTTGTCATCACTTAATATGACATTTCATATAGGAATAGATCATCACCTCTTAATTAATCTTATAAGAGAAGAACACATCCTTCGATCTGTCCAATTTAGTAATAGAAATGTTTTCATCACTTATTCTTTCGCATAGACGACATTAACTTTATTATTCTACATATGTTAACATTTTGTAGGTCAAAAAACAAAAGGGTTTTTTAGAACTTATAAATGACTATATTGTTTTTCATATCTACATATCATTATCATAAAGTACACAAAAACAAAGTTAAACATTTTTGTCTAATAGTATTTTATATACAAGAAGAATTTTTTTTATTTTCGTCTTAAAATTTCTTTTAATAAAAAATATTCTTATTTGATTTATACATTATTTTTAATTTATTTATTCTGACAAATATTATTTCAATATCATGTAAATAAAAAACAAAAAAAAACAAAAAAAAAAGAAATTCAGAAAAAAAACAATAATAGAAGACATTGTAATGATATGTTAAGGATGTAAATAAGATCAATAAAGAAAAAGTTAATTTGAATTTTGTATATAATAGAATATATCTGATTTAACATAATGATTCGTGACATGTATGTGCTAATTCTTAACAAAAAAAAACAAAACAAAAAATTAAAATTTCTTTTTCTTTTTATATACCATGTCGAAATTGATCAAGTTGAGATGATAGATGAGTATTACGGGCAAGTGATAATTGAGCATTAAGTTGAGTATTTTCTATCTATTAAACAAAAAATAAAAAAAAAAAGAATTTTCTTTTTTGTTTTGTTTTGAATTCTGTTAATTTACTTCTAAGGCGTCAAAAGCTGAATGAAGTCGTTTAACATCTGATTGTAATTGACCAAGAATATTTGATTGATGTTTTCTATCTAATAATTCTTGTTCAAGTTCAATAATTCTTGTTTGTAATAATTCACAACGATTACATTCTCGTTCATATTTCATCTGAAATAAAAAAAATAAATTTTTATTGATTTTTATTTTTTTAATAAATAAATTCCTTAACCTTCCATTGAGATTCTTGTTCTTCAACTTGTTTTAAACGCTGTTCTAAGTCATCAATTCGTGTTTGTTTACTATGTAGTACTTGAACAAGTTCACCTGTAACTAAATTGTGATCATCATTTATAATTGGTTTCTTTTTTAATATTATATCGTTATTATCACGTGTTGGAATCATATCTTTTTCTGAATTATCAATATCACTTATTGTTTGATAAGTATCTTCTATAGCAGCATCAATTTGTGTACGAAGAACATCAACCTAAATAGAAGAAAAACACATAAATGATATTCTTCTATATGTTTTTTGATAAATTAAATGTTGATAAACATTTTTTTCTTTCTTTTTTAATACTTTTCGTCTCATTCGGCGATAACGAAAGCTAGCATTTGGATCTGAAACTGGAAGTCGACCATTAGCTGATCTACTTCGAGGTTGAGTTTGTTTTTCTTTTGAATATTCACGTGATAATTCACTCAGTTTTCGTCGTAAACGAACGACCGATGATTCGTTCTCCATTAATACATTATGAACAAAAAATAACTATGTAAGAAATATGTAGGTTATATTCATATATACATATATATATATATATACATATTCGAGAATTATAAGAGATGAATCAACCAATTAATGTTCAGATTCGATATTACTATAGTGACCTCTTTTATATTTTGTAATTAAGTCTGAATAAATACATTTTTAGTAGATATTTACGTAAATTGAGTATAAAATGTTCTTGTTCAATTATTCTAAGATTAAAGAGGATTGTCATGACAACAATATTCATTGTTTAATTAATTTTTCGTGCGAACGATCATAAGTGGTCATCCATGATAAATATAAACATACACGCCCTATTCCTCTTAATATGCATTTTTTTTTGTATAAATTTTAATATATTATCTCATAATTTGAAGATTAATAGGATTTGTAGGTACACTATTTTCAAGATTGATCGGATTGGATAGAGAGTATCAAGAGAAAGATATTCAATGATTTTACCAGTAAAAAGGATCACAAAATACTATCAGTTGCATAAACATCGGTCGTTTTTTAAGACATAAAGCTTCTGAAGAGATGGAAGGTTCATTAAGTCAGATGCTTCTAAATCGCCGATCTCTCTTGTACCACACATAGTAAAATAGTCATAGAAATCCTATTGAGAAAAACTATATTGGTATTTTCTAATTTTAATTAGTTCTAATCTTTTCTATACATTTTTGTTCTATTCACCCACTTCTTTAAACCTTATATCTTACTTTGAATCTCTTTTCTCTTTAATTACATACTTTTATAAAGCATGATCTAAAGGAGTATTGAAACGATGAACTTCTTTTCTTCTACCCACAGACAATGATAGAAATCCTTAGTAATGTCTCTGCTTTATGATAGATTATGACAAATATACCGGTGAAATCGACATTGACCGCAGAATTGATATTTAAATATAAATGAATTTCAGATGCCTAGACTTTCTTCTTCTTTTATACTTATTGTAAGATATTACAACTAAAATCTCTTATGATTAACATGAATCAAAATATATATTAGCAAATTTCTTCATTAACAATATAAGCAGTGTTCATATTTTAATCTCACAGGAATTACACTAACAACTTTTCCTTCGTATTTAATAACATATCATTATAAATACAAAAATTTTCAATATTCTCCAAAAATTTCAAAAATTGACTTAATTCTACCTATATAAATATTTATTATTTCATTTCCATTAATATAAAATGAACTATTGTGATCATTATAAATAAAATACTTTTTTGATTTTTATATTCAAAAAAAAAAGAAGAAGACGAATAGTCCAATCAAATCATGACATTAAAGAAAAAAAAACATACACACAAAGGCATACGATTTCCATAATGACGAAAAAAAAAGAACAAGAAAACATCAAATCATCGAATTAAATTCGGAGTAATAACATGCAAAAGAATACGCGAAAGGAATGTGTACAGATAAATGTCTATTTTTGTTTGTTAAATTATATGGAGAAAAAAAATTACAAAAAAAAAAGAAAATATAGAATCACAAAATGACTTAATCTTTTTTTTTTTTTTTAAACAAAAAAATCCATATCTGATTATAATGATAGGAAAATTTGTTTATTTATATTTAAATCATCTCATTAATAAATTTAACACCCGATACAAACATTGTCCAATAATAACTTTCTTCATCTGTAAAACGTGATGAATACAAATCTTGAACATATCTATTTAAAATAAATATTAAAAAAATAAAGAAATCAAATGGTTTTTTTCGTTATAATAAATTTACTGATTAATTGATAGAAGATTTGGTGGATTAGCTTTAACAATAACATAAATTAATATTGGAATTGTATCATCAGCACCAGCAGCTGAATTTGATGCTAAACGAATTAAATTTTGTATTATACGTATACATCGTTGTACACAAGCAACTTTATCACGTGGAGTCTAGAATAAAATAAAAAACGTTTTTCTTTAAAAAATAAAATAACAAGATAAATTTTATTATTTACTTTATAAGCATTAATTAAACGAAGTTCAGCTTGAGCTGATGGCCATGGACATTCTCTTTGACATATTTTTTGTATACGTAATTTTTGATGATTAGGATCAAGCTGTTCAGCAAGTGTTCGTATATGACCACTGAAAATTCTATAAAAGAAAAAAAAAGTTTTTTTTTTTTAAAATCTTAAATTAATTTTTTTTCATACTGATCTCGTTGAACATCAATTTGTCCATTTGGATATAATGCAGCTGTATAAATTTTTGCCATAACCATCCGTTCAATTGATGTTTGTGACATAGCAAGTTGTTCAGGTGAAGCAGCTAAAATGAAAAAAAAAACAAAGATTTTTTTATTTCAAAACAAAATTTTTAAATATAAATTTTACATTTCCAATTAATATCCGATGTTATTTCTCGACAACAATCTTCAAGAAATAATTCGATTAAACGCATTTTTTCTTCAGCAATTGATAGATGTGAAAATTTATCAATTAATTTTTGTAGTAAATGTTCTTTATTATCAAGAAATAATTTAACAAGATAATTTATTATATGTTGTTTACATAAATCTTGATCACTAAAAACAAAAATTTATACAAAAAAAAAAAAAGAATGAATTAATTTATATACCGTTGTATTCGTGTAAGTAATCTATCTTGATGATATGTTATATTAAGCAGATTTTCATGATTTTTAATAAGATAAATAATATAAACAGATCTTGAACGATAATCATCAATCATTGAACGAATTAATTCTTTACATTCATTTTCATTAAATTGTTGTACACAACGTATTGTTTCATATAATTGAGATTGTAAATCACGATCTTGTATAGATATTGCTTCATAAAGTTGTGAACGAAGAAACAATATTAAATTATTTGATGATTTACGATTTAACGAATTATTTTGTTGTTGTTGAGATAAATGCTGAGAAAAATTTAATGATGAATTAAGATAATTTATTGAATCTGTATCAGCTGATGAAAGAACAAAACGTAATTTCTTTTTTGCATCAATAAATGCACGACATGTATCTAAATTTGTTGGATCATAATAAGGAAGTGTATCAGCGTATGATTCAACCTAATAAATAGAAGAAAAAAAATTATTATTTAAAATAAGGAATTGTTCAGACAATATTTATGAATAAAAATCAATAAAGTGAATAATTTATGGTTTTAAATATTTAAAAAAATAAATAGAATTTTAAATAACAAGAATAAAACAGATTTTATTACAATCTATTAAGATTCTCAGATATGATTTTTCTTCTTTAAAAATTATTCATAGGTCTTATTCTCTAAAATGTAAAAAAAATTCGATGATCCGTTAGGAATGATCGCTTATTGTATTTGTTCTTTTTCAATTTCTGAAATGTTTCATTCAACAACAGAATCGAACAAAGCAAGCTCTATATTTTGGTTTTTGTTAATAAAGACTCTTTTGGATCATAACTCAATCCCAATTATCTTCATCTACCCGTTCACAATCGTCCTGCACATCTTTCAAGATCTTGGGCTTGTTTATATTGATGTACAGTATTGCGATTACAATTGATTAATTATTATTCATCGTTAACAATGGAATACGTGAAATTCTTTATACTTCATAGTAATACTTTTTTTTTGATAGTTTTCTCTTTTCTTATTTTTATCTAGTTATCCATTTCGTACTAACGGATCGTATAGACACATACTTTCATTAAGTAAAATCGAATATAAAAATCTATCATTGATTATGGATGATTTGATACTTACTGTGACCGTATCTGTATGACTTTCATCTGTTGTTGTATTTATTTTTGATACATTATCAGTATTAGTAGGTCCTTTATTCGAATATCTTGCAAGAATATCATCAGGAGATATTGTTTCTGTTGGTTGATTTTCTATTTGTGAATGATCATCTTCTGGAATACTACGATCTCGACGATGTGAACTACTACCACTTCCACCAAATCGACGACGTAAAGCAGATATTGCACTTGATGAACGTTTTTCATTAGGTTTAGTTGTTGATGACTAAATAAAAAATAATAATTAATCATGTAAAAGATTTTTAATTTTTTTTACTGGTTTTATAATTGAATTTGATGTTGCTGCATTTGATAAACCAACATTTTGTATTGGAATTAATGTTGATGATTGTTCATAAATTGAATTATTAGTATTTGTTGTTTCAGTTGATAAATCAATTAATGGAAAATGAACTGAACGTGCATCTGTTGGAGATTTTAATGGTTGTTGAGAAGATTTTCCACTATCAAATAGAATACCACTATCAGATATCTAAATTAATATAATAAATAATTGAAATCAGTTTATTAAATTTATACATACCGATGGTAAACTTTCGAGTGATGATTTCATTAGAAGTATATCAACTGGATCAGTTAATCTATGAAAAAATAGACAATAAAAAGAATTAAATTAACCAATTATGCTTCATAGTGGTTCCAAAAGAGCCAGTGATAAAATAACTATACTAAGAGAGTACTAGTTTCTTCAATATACTAGCAACATACGCAAATCGACTAAGGGCACTGATTTTTTGTGCATAATTTTTTAACTATTTCATTGGCCATTTATTATTTGTCACTATTAAATGTAGATGATACGGTTGCAATTCCAGTTTTGTATCTATTCCATCAGAAACGAAGTTAGATCGAACCTAAGATCGTCCTGCTCATGTCTAGGCAAAAGTGCAATATAAATAAGAGAGGAAGTCATCCTTCTTTTAGTTGTCAGGCAGATTCTATCCTACTTAATAAAAAACGTTGAACTCTATCCTGATTCATATCCTAAATGAGTATTATGTTGTTAATGTCGAATAATGACAAACAATGCTTGTACATATAAATAACGTTTATCGTTGACTTAGTTATGTATTAGTCATCAAGAAAATATTATCAGTATATAGAGAAATAGTATATACAAAAAAAGTTAGTTTTCATATCGCTACCCTCCAGTGGCCAATGAATTGTTCATTTTATATCTGACATCCTCTCATTCACCTAATATACATAAAAAAATTATCAAAGTATTGCATTTACTAGAGGATACTTACGTCAATATATATCACCTGAAATCACTTAGAAATGTATGTTTCAAAGATAGAATAGAGTTTGAAAAAACAGAAAAGCTACTTTGATTATTTTCTCACTGTTATCAACTTTACAAACTATATATCTCTGAAACGAATCTGGAAAAACACTAGTTTTGTTTATAATTAGTAGCTCACAGGTCTTACTGCACACAGTACCTAGAGAGAATTTCGATACCATGCTTTTTTTTCTCAGTAGTATTATTACAAAAAAAAGAATGAAATTTTGTATTTACTTTGACGATGATGTTGCTGTTGAATTTGGTAGACGTTTTTGTTGTCTATTTAATTCTTCTATTGATGAAGTTGAATTACTATCAATTGAAAAAGAATATACTAAAGAAGAAATATAATAAATTACTAATATTTTATTTAATAATAATATCAAATTTACGTGAAAGTTCATTCATATTTAATGTTGAAGCTGTATTATGATTATTAGCAAGTCGTAAAAGATTTGAACCATCTTCACTATGTGTTTCACTATCACTAGCAAATGCTTCTGTACTCCAACAATCTGATTGTTGATCAATTGGTTTATTAATATTATTTAATGTCTTTAACAAAAAAATAGAAAAATATTTCGTTTTCTTTCTAATGATAAATCTTAACTTACAAGTGGATGACTTTCAGGTAATACAAGATCGTTACTTCGACGTGGCTCAACAATAGGTAATTCTTCAACAATTTCATTTAATCTTGCTGCTGCTTGTTCTTGTCCATCAATTTCAGATATTCCAGCATTCATTGTTGACCAATTATCAGATATTGTTGAACGTGTTTCATCACCTAAATACAAAAATAAATTAACAAAGATTTCTTATCTTCATTTATATATATATGTATAATAAAATAACCTGCTTCTGTAGTTGATCGTTGTTGTGGTAAATCAAATAAATTAAATTTATCTGGTACATCTTCTCGAAATGGTTTTTGAACAATAATAGGTAAAATTGGTCCACGTTGTATTGAACCAATAAGTGGATTATGAATAGAATTTGTTGTTATTGTTTGATTATTTATAGCACTATATTGTGTATGAGAATGTGTATTATTTGTACTTGTTGTTCGTCTATCACTACTATCAAGACTAATATGTGAAGAAGGTGTATCACGACCAGAAAGATTTGGTGTTGCTAAAAAAATAAAAATAAATAAAAGAAAAAAAATATTTAAAATTAATATTACCTCTTCCACTAACTGATGCATTATCAAATAAAGGATCAGTTTCAATTTCATTTGTTGCTTTATCAAGATCATCACATGATGATGTAACACTTAAATTACCTGTTGATGCAGCACCTTCACTTATACCTTCAAGACCTTCTAAATTATCACTTATATTTCCAACACTACAATTATCATTTAAACGAAAACGTAAACGTTTTTCAGTAGCTGCTGCATCAAATTCATTAGTACTTGATGTTTTTAATAATTTTGTTCTTTCATTTTCTTGTAAAACCTAAATAAATGGTTTCTTTTTTTATTTAAATAAGGTTTTTTATTTTACTTTCTCTTCAGGTAACATTCCAGGACATTCACTATCACTAGATTCTAAAGTAAAAACAATAACTTCTTCAGGAAATTGAATACTATCACTACGATCAGTTTTTTGCGTCGATATATCTATAAAGAAAAATCGAATTTTAATTTATTTATCTAATTTAAAATAAATAAAAATTTTTTTACCTCGTCCTCCATTTGATCGTCGATGATGATGATGATGATGATGATGACGATGACTATGTTCTATTTGTTGTTCATTAATAGTTGGCGTTGATGGTGTAAGAGGAGTAGGAGGTGATTTAAGACATTCTTCTAATGGTGTTAATGCTCGTAAATATGTATCTAATTGTTGTTTTAATTCATTATCATTTATTTCATTGATTGCACGACGACAAAATGAAATCTAAATTAAAAAGAAAACAAATTCTTATTTTTGTATTAAAATATAAAAATTAATTTAACTAATTGTCGAAGTTGTTTTTGTGTTATTAATATAACACTTCGTGTTATATTATTTGGTGATATTGTTGATGAACGTTGAAATATAATATTTCTACTTGAATCAATTAAATTATCCAATATATTTGATACACAATTCTAAAAAATATATTTTAATAAATAAAAAAAAATTTATTTAAAAAAAAATAATTGATTAAATCGTGCAATAATAATAATAATACAAATAAAACAAAGCCAATTGGGAAAAGAATGTGAATATAAGTAAATATTGACAAAATTTTCATATTATACGGATATAAACAGAAAATTTATGTTAATTAATTAATAAAATCATGGACAAGAATGAAAAAGATATATTTTTTAATTTATCATACATATACATAGATGTAAGCTTTAGTATAATTTTTTTTTTGAAATTCACTTAAATTTCTATATAATGTGAAACTGTTTCTAATATTGTGCATGATTAATTTAAATATTCGATAATATGAGTTTTATTAAACAAATCTTCTTGAATATATATATGTCAGTGTTCGTTATCAGATTGGCTTAAACGAATCTTAGATCCAACAATAAAAATATATTCAATATCGAATGAAGAAAAAATTTTTTTGTTAAAACTTAAATTAGTTTTCGAGATCGATGTTGAATTCGAATTCTTTTCGGTAAACTTTGAATGAGGCAATAGAATTTTAGATATTATAATCATTCTTAATCAATTGAAAATAAGAATTAATTGAAATGCCATCACTTCATTAGAATTCAACATTGATCTAGAAATTAATTCGAATTTTAAGGAACACTTTTTTTTCTCCATCCAATCTAAAACTTTGCTAAGATCAATCTGACATTCAATGCTAACATATACATATATATATAGTGTTAAAGGATTTTTGCAAGTGACTGTTTATTACTAAACAAAATTGACAATATATACATATAAAACTCACAGAAATAGATGTTTCTGACTAAAATAATTTCTTTAAAATATAAAATACATGTAAAAAAATTATCTTTTTATTAATTACCTCTTTAAATTTACTATAAAGATCTTTTGTTTTCGATTCATTATCATTTGACATTGCAAGTGTTTGAAGTATAATAGCAATCTAAATAAATAAATATATTTATTTCTATTTAAAATAAAATAAATTTATTTTACTTGATTTAAATTATGTCGTGCTATTGTACTTATTGGTATATCAGCAATAATTCCATGTTTTTCAGGTTCACATATAGCTGGTCCAATAAATAATGTCATTATTATATCACAACATAAACAACGTATATCACGTAATGATAATTCACTTGATTTTGATAATATAGTAAACATTTGTGATATAAGAAATGATAATGATGTTGGAAAAAAATTTAATGAATTACGTAAACTTTCAATAAATGTACATGTAAATGTATATAATTTCGTTAAAATAACATTACGATATTTTTGTATTTTATCAAAATAATCTCGTGTACCAACTTGACCAAATCTAAATATATATATATATATTTTCTTATGAATTTAAATGATTATTAATATTTACTTTTTTAAACGTTCTTGTTTTGAAAATCGACTTAATGATATATCAGGATTAATATCATAAAAACACTCATCCTAAAAAGAAAATAATTTTGTTTGTTTTTTTTCTTCTATTGTTATAAATACAAAATTTAAATATTTACATCAATAAGTAATTGCATAATAGGTTCATGTAATGCTGCTGTTAAAACTAAAAGAAAACGAATTTATTAATTCTTTTTTCTTTATAAAGAAAAAAAAAGCATTTCTTATTTACATAATTTACAAGATTGTGATGCTGTTAAAAATGCATCAAAAACAATTTTAAATGAACATGATGAACGTTGTAAAATAATTCTTGGATTTGATTCATTTTTTAATTGTATATCAATTAATGAACGAAGTAATTCAAGAATAAATAATTCATCATCATAATATAAACATTGATTATATATAGATGATATTAATATTGGTATAGTTATATTAATTAATAATCCATCAAGTTTTTCTATATTAGCTAAACATAATGCTAAAAGATTTGGTTGTTGTCTTAAATAAGTTAATAAACGTAAATATGGTAAATCTTGTAAATAATGAAAATATTTATGTGAATCAATAAATGATATATTATCAAGAATTTGTATATATTGAAAACATGATTTTGGTTGAATATTTTGATCATTACGATTTGGATAAATTAATGATGAAAGTATAGAACGTTGATGACATGTTATCCATTGACGATGCTGAACATGTTCAGCAAGTTTAAGAAGCTATTAAAAAAATTAAGTACATTTCTATTTTAAAAAAAAAAGAAATTTATTAATTACTTGCACATATTGTTCTCGTATATGTTTTTGTTCTGCATGAACAAATGATCGTTCTCGCTTTAATTTTTTCACTAATTCAAGAAGTTCTTCACTGGAAGACATTATGCATCTGTCAAAAAAAAAAACACATATGTCATTTCTTTTCATCATCAAATACACGAACGAAAAAAAACAAAACGTTTTCTTTTTCATAGTAAGTATCTGTGCATATATAGCACAACAACAACAAAAAACAAACAAATAGACAAGACATAAGAATATGTCCAAAGAAAAAAAAAGAAAAAAGTAAACAACACTAACGTTTAAATATATAGATAAACGTGTGTTTAAACTATATACAAACACACACAATATATAAAATGGTTTAGTTTGTTTTGTTAAAGAATTTTTATTTTGACTATGTAGATACATTTAATAATTGACTTGTATGTAGTGGTTGAACGGGTGTATTTCCAGTAAATATTGTTTTTGGTTCACAAAATGGACCTATATTATTATTAATTGAAACTGCACGAACAGCAAATGCATAATGACTATTTGATTGAAATTCTTTTAATGTTACTGCCATTGGTAAACGCATAGATTTAACTGTACCAATCTAAAAATAAATAAATTAATAAAATAATTATTTTATAATTATTTATACTTTTTTCCAATCAGATGTTGTTACTGTTGCATTTTGTTTATATGCATAAATTTCATAATTTTGTATAGATTCCATTGGTGTGGATGGTAAATTCCATGTTAAACGAACTGTTGCATTTTCTTGAGTTATACTTAATTGTGGTCGAGCAATTGTATGATCACATGGATTATGTTCCGGTAATGGACGTAAAGGAAATGTCTAAAAAACCCAAATAATTCATTGTTTGTAATTCTCTAATATATTTTTTTTTGCATAGAGAAATAAGATTAGTTGTCTTTTTTTTTTATTTTATTTTAATCAATAGAATGTAATTTGAAACTAACATATCACTAACTGATAACAAATGTGTCTATTTTAAATTGAAGTATGCATACAGGTTTTTTTCTCTGTCAAGGATTTGTTTATAATATCCTTAAGGTTTGAAGTAGTTGTGAGCATCTTCTTGAAATTATTTTATTTTCTCTTAAGTGTAAAAGCTTTTATGAATATTAACTGATAAATGTATTTTCTTTTCGGCATACCTGTCCATTTGGAGTAGTATTATTTGGACGAATAGTACGATTTGTTGGTCCTAAATAAAATGGAAAAAAAAAAGATAAATATAAAATTGTTGAATTTTATGATTAATGAAAAACATACGAATACGTGTAGCTGTAGCTGTAGCTATAGCTGTCGCTGTTGCTGTTGCTAATGATGTTGGAGGATGAATAGATGATGTACTCTGTTGATAAGAAAAATTTCAATAAATAAAAAGAAAGAATAAAAAAAATGACTTTTTAACCTGTCTAGTAGCAGCAGCTCGTTGAGTAGGTACTCGACCAGTATTATCATCTTCATCTTCTTCGGTTAAATCAACAACATCATGAGAACTAGCTGTAGATGATGATAATGGTGATAAAAGTGGAGTTGTCGGTTGAGAATTAGTTATAATTGCTGTTTTTGTTGCAGTTGTTGATGTTTTATTATTTGCAGTAGTACTTCCTATTGAATTAGTCGGTAAACGAGGTAAAATTTGTTGTAATGTCGATGTTGATGCTATTTGAATTGAATTATAAAATCCACTATAATTACGTGTAGCTGTTAATATTCCATTGCTATTTGTAATATGTGAATTCATTGTTGGTATAACAAGAGATTTTTGTTGTTGTTGTGTTGATATTTTACTATTATTGATTGTTGTTATATCAGTTTGCATTTGTGAATCGTGTAAATGAAGTTTTATTGTTTGTTGTTCTCGATCAATTTTTGTTTTATTTAATTGTTTTTGATTTTTATTTTGTTGATAAATATTAATTAATTCTTCATGTTGACGTTTTAATGTTTGAATAAGGCGATTATTATTTAATGATTTTTCTTCTTGTTGATCTAATCTAGTTTGTTTTAAAGCTTGTTCAAATAGATTATATTCATTATTAAGAGAAGAATTTGCTTTATGGCATTGACATGTACATGTTTGAGGGTTATTAGTATTTGATATTGCTAAAAATTTTTGAAAATATTTTAAATAAATTTAAACAAAAAAGAAATTATGAATGATTTTAATGTTTTTTTTTTTACTTTTATAAAAAGACAATGGTTTGGATATATTTTAGTACGACGAGTTTTGCATATCAAATGAGAAAATTTTTCCATTTATTCTCTTTAGAATTCTTAGAAATGTTTTTTTTTTCAAAGGCAAATAGATTAAAGAATAGAATGAAACATGCTTTGCATTATGGTTATAAAATATTACTATATATATATGTATATGTTTTTGTTTTGACAGGAAGAAAAAGTTGAGTGAAACATTATTTTATTATACAAAAATCGATACAATTTTATTATGTTTATTAATCAGTAATCGATTTTATTCTTATTTAATTGTATATTTTCATCAGCCTTGTATTCGCTATAAGAACTTCAAGTATTGAGATTAAAATTATCGTTAGTTATTAAGAAAATACGCTTAGTTCTCTTATCATTAATGTAGTAAACTATTTTTTTTTGCATATGACGTGATATTGTCATATTGATAGATGAGCTCATTATTTATCAACTTACGTATTTATAAAGACAGTCAATAGTAATAAATGAGTATTAAGAATAAGATATGAAGGAAAATTTTCCATAAACTATATTGACAAAAGTATAAAATAAAATATGATTAAAATCCATGACTTTTTAACTGACAAAATAAAAAATGCATCATTCCTGTATTGAAGGCTGATCTATGGCATAGGTTAGAAAAATATCTTCAATTATCCAAGATACGGAATATCTCAAAAGTCTCTTTCTAAAAATTTTTTCCATATATCTCTACCGTTTGATTTAAGCACTGTTGAAATCAACTTTTTTTCTTTAATATTTTTATATGGTTAGTTAGAGTTCATCAATCTCTACAAGGATTTGTATATTGAAGAATTTAAAACCTTTTTTTGAAGCAAAACTTGTAACAAGAAGTATGAATAGTGCCTTCAAGAAACACACTAGTGCTCATTTCATTGAGAAAAAAAACCTGTTTTAGTAATCTTTTTTTTTCGTTTAAAATCAGTTAATAGAAGCTTTGAAACACGTCAAGGTATAGTTTTGTTGATCAATCATTTATATATTAAAACAAGAGTTCTAGGATTAGCTTATTTGATACTACACATCTACATTACAGTGTAAGTTTAGTAAATTGATTCAGAATTTTGTAGTAGTAGAAGTATTACTAAAGTCCGAATATGGCAGATATATTTATCAACCAAAAAGTCAAACAGGTATCTGAACGATTTAACAATTAGAATGACTCAGAAATACAAAATGATTAATAAAAAATTTAATTTTTCGTATTTTAGTGAAAACTTACATCTTTGGACTGTTCTCTTGATATTTATTTAGGCTGTAAAAAAAACTTCACGTGTTTATCTATCTTTTAATAAAAAACAGTTGTTGATAAAGTTAAATCAAATAGTAAAGATATAAGAACAAACTTTTAAGACATTCTCTATGTATACGAAACCAATTCTATTTCATTTATCAATCTTATATGGAATAAAAATTCAATTATGAAATATATTAAATAAATTTCTAATTTATCGATATATAAGTATAAACAGTTGTTCGAAAAATATTATTTGATTCTAATTTACTAAATAACAAACCTGAAAGTTCTACAATATCATCATTTATTTGTGATCGTGTAATAGTAGATATTTGTTGATCACTATCCATTGGTGTTATTTCATCTAAATTTTGATTTGAATTTTCTTCTATTTTATTATCTAGTTTTGTAGATAAAACTAGAAAATCAAAATTAAATAAAATAATTTAAAATAATAATAATTACATTCATTATTATCATTCTCGTTAAAATGATTTATAATCGAATCAATCACATTAAGAGCTTCCTGAGTATCAATGGAAAAAGTTCTTTTTTCTATCTAAATACAAAGAAAAATATTAAGAATATATATATATATATTCTTTTTTGATTTAATTAAATTACTAAAACCTGATTAGAATTCGGTGTAAATGTATTTAAAGAAGATTGAACAATATCATTTTTAATCTGTTCAATAACATCAAAAACAATTTCTTCATTTGTTTGTTCAATATCTTCTCCAATATTCATTTGTTCTATTTCATTGTCATGTAAAATAATAAATGATTCTTTTTCTTGTTGTTGTTGTTGTGGAATATCATTTTCTAATTTAATATTACATTGTATTGTATCAAATAATGTTTGTTGTTTTGAATTATTATCATTATGATATGTTGAATAATGTGTTGTTGAATTATTACATAATGATACATTTGATGATTTTATATTTTTTGATATTGTACTTTTACGTGCCGTATGCCGATGCATATCTGGCATAATACTGGCTGACATATTTTATCTAAAATAAAAAAAATAAGAAAAATATCAAATAAAATAACATGTTTTGTTTTTTCAGGATTATTGATTATCATTTTGTAAAGTTGTATATATATATATATCTGACATGAAGAGAATAAAACAATAATAAAAGAGATAAACAAAAAAAAAAAGAATAGAGAAAATGTTTGATATTGGTTAGAATATTAATTATCATTATTAATCATTGATGTTTGAATATGAAATACTTCAACTAAATTTTCCCATTGTTCCATATCTAATGATAAAATTACTTGAGTTAATGAATGAATTTCATTTAATTTATTATTTGATGATGAAAGATCAACATCCATATTACTATCATTTTGTGTATCAAGCTTATTCACAGGACCTTAAAAATAACAAAAAGACAAATGAAGAATTTAGCTTTGTTTAAAGATATACTATAAAAGTATCAAGGATTTTTCTATTGTCATTAGAAATAGTTAAATGAATTTAAATACTATTGAAAAATTTCGCTTACTTTTTATTGAAATTAAATATTAAAAATTCTTATCAAATAGGATTGACCTTGAACTTCAAGGCTTTCGTTCGCTTTTTATTTTGACACGTAACTTCATAACTTTTCTCTATTATTGTCATTTGACATCAGTTGAATTCTTTTCATAGCTACATATTCATTCTATCATTGAATACAATTAGGGATTAAATATCGTCTCATATTTCCCGTAGTCTTATACAAAGAAAAGAGAGATAGTTTTATTCCATAGTCAATAATTCATTACTCAACAATATATTTTAATCAACGTTATCACTTCTATTTATTTTCTAGAATTGAAAAGCCATGGATCTAGTAGTATGACTTATCTCACGATCTTTTTAAAGCACGGTATAGAATCGTCCCATAAAAAATGAATAAATTTCTTGAAAAATCATTTCTTTCTTCTGTTATGTAGAGAACCATCATAGTGTCAAGCATAGGAATCACAAAAGATTGTGAGATTGATCTGTCGTTTTGAAGAACAAGTTAGAAGCAGAAGGTAATGCATCGATTTCATGAACTTCCCGATCACCGAACTTAACATCCTTAAACTTCATTTTATAGTTATCTATCAAAATGAATACATATGAATAAAGAACTAACTAATTTCATTACCACAAAAGATGCAAGAAATTGAAGTATTAAAACAGGCACACGACGACGCAAGTCTTACAATTGATCAATCGCTTTTTCATTGCGTACGTGCACCATGTACTCTCTAATGAGCTATGAGTTTCCTGGAACGAATTTCGATCAACAACTTATTGATGCAGAGATTACTGCATTTTTACGATATGATTTTAACAGAATACCGTAGTCTTCCTCGGAAACACCAGGAAAACTGATTTTTGAATTTTGACTTGAAACTTTACACCAATGGCAGGGCTTAACGAGAATTATTCATTGTGAAAGTTTCAGACCTTTTTGTTGTTCTCGTCCGAAGATTCAGCTATGGTTACAGTTGTCTTTTACATTGCTCATATACATGAACATAGTTGACGTTTATTTTTCAGGATAGAAGCAAACCAAAAGATCGGATACTCTTACAATAAACCATTCTCGTTAAGGACTATATTTGTGCAAAATTTCAAGTCGAAATTTAGTTATTCTAGTGCTCCTAAAGGAATCAAAGTATTGTGTTAAAAAAAACCATTAAAATGCAATAGTTTTACATCAATAAGCTGTTAGTTCGAATTTATTTCAAAGTATTCATAATTTATTAAAGACTGTATGATATACATAGTGTCGACTCAAAAATGACTGATTAATCCTAGGCCCTTTCTTATGAATAATAGTTTTTTTTAAGTCGAAAAAAGTCTGCTTTTTATAATCTAATCGAAAGCGAGAATTTTGTGCCATTATGCGAATGATTTACTACGTTAGAATTTACATTATATAGTCCACTAAAATACTTTCTATTAAATAAACTAACTTACGTATCACAGGTAATTGATTATCATCCAAAAATAAGTCGATTTTTCCTTCCTTTAATAACAAAAAAACAATTAGTTTATAAAATTTCATAATTTTTTGTTTTGATTTTACTTTAATAAGAAATGAAATATGAAATATATTTTCAACTGTACGAGAAAAAAGTGTAGGATGAATTGTAAACATAAAAAAATTAATTGGTTCATCTTTAAAATAAAATAAAAAATATAAAATATTTGTTTAAAAAAAATTTAACTAACTGTTATTATTTTCATATGCTTGTTCTAAACATCGATGAATTCGAATAATTTCTTTCGATGTTTGTTCACCATGTGATGACATCTCTTTAATCTAAATTAAAAAAAAATATTATTTTTTATTTAATTATTTTTATTATTTACTTCTGTAATTTGAGTATATTGAGAAGAATCAATTATATCTTTTGTTCGACGAGAACGTTTTTTTAAAAATGATTTTTCTAAAAATCGTTTTTCAAACCAATATGTTGGTAATCGACCTGACCTTTTTTGTTTTTATATACAATAAAATTTTAAATTATCAAAAGTATTTCTTACATAAAATTCATCATGCCAGTTATTTTATGATAAGAACAAAAATTTTTATAAAATTCTTCAAATCCATCATCATTTTCTTTCATATTATTTTTAATAATTTTTGCCTAGAAGAATAAGAAAAATCTTCGTTTTTTTTTGAAAATGAAAAATTTTATTTTTCTTCATACACATTTTCGTATGAATTTTATTGCATCTTCAGTTGTAGTTTTTTTATCAATAGCAACTGTTTGAATACGAACAAATGATGAAATTGTTTTTAATGCAACTAAATATTAAATTTATATTGAAAATAATTTAATTCATTAATATTATACCTATATCAAGAACACTTTCTCGTGGTGTTCGAACTAAAGACAAAAAAAATAATATTAATCTAAAATTTTGTTTTATAAGATTTTTACCATCTTCAAATAATGTATTGCATGTAGTTAATCGATTAGATAATTGATCATCTATAGGTTTAGTTAATTCAGACTTATTAACTAAAAATAAAAATAAAAGAGAAATTTATTAAATTCTTATTTTCTCATTATGTAAGAAGAATTTCAGACTAATATTTAATATATAAATCTATGAACAAAAATTAAAAGGTGATTTATTCTAGCAATATTTATCCAATATACATTGAATTTTATAGGATGAAAATCAGTCCGCCGATTCCTACGAACAATTTTATTGTTTAGCATGAAAGATAGACGAGTAGAGGTCATCATGTCTGCTATGCATTTCCTTTGTCGAATACTCTCGGACATTATAATTATTTCCTCTCATACTAGGTGAAGACATGCTACTAGGATTTATCTATATAAACGATTGTAATTATTCGTAATTTTTAGGAAAAAAAAATATAACATAACTCACTATGTAAATCACTAATTAAATTTCGATAATCAACACATGTTTTAATTCTATCTTCTATCTGATAAACAAAATAAAAATAAAAAGATAAAAAATTAATTTATTGTATTTTTATTTTGTATTTTCTACAATATAAATGATGCTTACATTTACTTGATTAACCAATTTATGTATGCTCTTTTCTTGATTAGCAAGTGTAGTAATATCGACCATATTAATTTTTTTAATCTTTCTTTTTTCTTTTTCTGAAATCAAGAAGAAACAAGTTTTTCTATTATACATTTGCTTTTGTCAGTAAATAGTTAAATAAATACACACACACATAAAACAATGAACAAATTTTTTTTCAATTTCTTTTTTTTAATACAACAAAAAATTATTGTTTTATTTTTTTGTTAAATGTTGACACAAATGCATAATGTCGGTGGACAATTTATAGCACATAATTGTAAACACCAATTTTCTATACCAATTAATGGCTTAAGTGCTTCATTCGTTGGAAAACAACGAAGAATTTTATTATTTTCATTAAACTGTTTAGATGATAAAATTTGAAAATTTGAATTTGTTGATGTTAATATTGTAGATGAGAAAATAAAAGGTGATGTTGGCATAGTTGAAGAAAAAACTACCGGATTATCTAATGGAAATAATAATGAAGGATTTTGTATAATTCTTGTTGTATGATCAAATAATAAATTATTAGTTTTTGATATAATGCTAATATCTGCACAACTATAATATTAATATAAATAAAAAGAAAATCATTCATAAAACAGAGAAATTATTTTACTTATAAAATTCTTCTTGTGAACCACAACCAAGACATGTTTTATCGGTTTCAATATCTTTACCCCAATTATTTCCAGCATGATAACGCCATTGTAATACACATCGAGAACATGATAAACCATCAGGTAATTGAATACTATTAAATAAAAGATTTTATTATATATATTTAAAAAAAAATTTACCGTAAAAAGATTAAATCCATTCCTTCATTAACAGTATATTGTGTACCAATTCCTTCTATATAAAGTATATTTTGATTTAAACATTCTTGTGTGACTTCAATATTTGGATCTATTGCTGGACATAAACGAAATTCCATGAAACCTTGATGATTTGCTGATAACTTTTGATAAAAGAAAAAAGAAAATCAATGAATCAAATAAAATAAATTCTATATTTTAATTTCTATTTTACCAAAATTTTAACATCAATCAAAGCGCCAGATACATAATGTCGCACAATTGTATTCGTTGCATATTTACCACCAGTTTCATGATAACGAGGTCCTGTATATGAATCGCCACAAACACCACATTTACCTTCTAAATATTAATATATATATTGAAGAATCATAATTAAAATATATACCATTTGATTTTTGAACACCTAATCCACCACAATTTAATCCAACATCATCATAATTAGCAGGAACATCAAAACCTAATAATACCAAATTGTTCTTTTTTATGCAACTATAATAAAAAAAAATATTTACCATAACGCCATGCAGCATTTCGAGCTGGTGGATCTTCCATTCGGCCATGTCCATGCGTTTGTTCAAAGGAAATTAAAGTAATAATAATAATCAAATTCCATAGATCGCTATGATATAAATAAAAATTAACTAAAATTTTGTCTTCAGTAACTTTCTTCTTTTTATAACAAGAAAAAGAACTTTAATCTTACCTGCACATGATTTATTGTTTTACTTTTAATATTTTAGTATGAAAAATTTATGTATATTTCTGATAGAAACACAGTTTGTATATAGATGAATAAGAGAAACATTTCATATACTACATATTTTTCTATTTATTACTATTCTTTTTATCTTGATACATAAAATAAATAGTATCTATTTAATTGAAACAATAATTAATTATTTCTCGTGTAAATTTTTATTCTAAATAAAGAATTTCGAGTATTTCTTCTTTTCAATATTGATTGAAGGACAGTTTACACTTGATCTAACGATGACAATCTGTTTAATATGAATACATATCGACAAAAGAAATCCAAATGAATAAACGAACGAAAAAGAAACGAGTGTAATATAAATCCTAGCAGTTGTTTTTTTATTGTCTTTGGTCAATAAAAGACGAAAAAATAAAGCTGATCCCTTTTCGTCGTCTTTCTCGCGTTCACTTAATCGTGTATTAAAATGATTAATACTATCAAACATCCAAATACAATAAAAATGAAATCATTCTTTTGTAAATGATGATTTTTTTTTCTTATTTAAAAATGATAAAAATAAAATTCTTACTTTTTCTATAGATAATATTTTAGTTATCTAAAAATAAAATTAATAATTAAAAAAAAATTTAAATCTATGGTCTTCTTTTCTTTTTTGATATAATTATATTGAATGAACGTAATCGAACAAACAAATAATAACTTCTATCACCAATGATGTAATTCTATAGATGGCAGATACAAAATATTAAATGATTATTAGCGACCTCATTGTGTCAAAATATATTTATATATATTCATTTCATAGGGAAGATTCTTATCACTACAAAATGATTTGTCCATTGTTGAATGGTCTATTGATAAATACAGCTTTTCATTATTTTAGTATTGATTTAATATCGTTTTTTTATGCGATATATAATCATTCGATTAGGAATAATCTAAGCATTTTGCATGTAAAACAATAATATTTTGAATGCTTTGCCATTTAAGTTTCATTAGACAATATAAACAAGCTTGATAGAATGTTATTGTTCAGTTGATGTCAACTCTTCGTGATCTGATGGGCATTTGTGCGCCATGCTTCTCTGTCGATGTCTATCTCTTTGAATTATTGAATGTTCTTTTGCATGATACCAGTGATGGTGTCCAGCTATCTTATCTTTTGTTGATCTCGTTTACGGTCGCCTTCGGTTTTTCCAACTAAGCGTTAGCGTTTTCTCCAATTATTCATGTCTTCGCATTATGTGGCCAAAATATTCAAGCTTCTACTTCGTTGTTAATGTTTCTAATGGGATATCTTGTTACACCTCTTCTAGTATTGAATGGTTGGTTCTTTTCGTGATCCAAGGTATTCTTAGCAGTTTCCTCCAATATCACAATTCAAAAGCATCGGTTCTTTTCGGTCAGCTTTTTTGATGGTCTAGCTTTTACTACTATACGCTATAACTGGCAATACCATAGCCTTGATAATATGTATATCTTTCTTGGGAGTGTGATGACTCTGTCGTTTAGTATTTTGTCACCATCCATGTTGATTTTTGAGCCAAGGAATATAAAGTCTGTTACTACTTCGATTTCTTTATCATCTATAGTATTCTATTTATATTAACAGTTGACATGATCTTGGTCTTCTTTATGTTGAGTAGCAAACTAGTTTTTGCACTTTCTTCTTTAACTTTTAACAAGAGATTTCTCAAGTCTTCTCCATTTTCAGCCATCAGAGTGGTATCATCAGTGTATCTGAAGTTATTAATGTTTCTTCCAGCAATTTTGATTCTCATTTCTGTTTCTTCTAGTCCAGCATTTCGCATGATGTATTCTGCATGCAAGTTAAATAAGTAAGGTGATAGTATGAGTGACGGATGGATTCGTCGTATATATAGGAGAGAGAACATTGATGAAATGAAGTAACTATATTTCAGTTGTTGTCAAATTTACAAATAGTCTCAATGCTTTAATATGGTCCTATTAGGTCCATCTGATTATTAGGTGATGCATTTAGAGAAAAAAAAATATAATCAAAATCTAAATAAAATAATAATTAAATTTTTTAAAATTCGGCCTGGATCATCGTCTACATTTCTCTTTGCATGTAATCGGTATTCTATGAAAGTAATTATTAATATTTCTGCTGTGATAATTGTGGGAAACCAAAACCCATCGAAACCTAACTTTTGCTTCATTTCAAGACGTTGATTATCGTTACAATACATTCGAAGCTTCATCACAGTGACCTAAGCCTTTTTGAAATGAGTTGTAGTTAAAAATTCAGGTTTGCCTTTTAAAAGACGTCCGTTAGATTTGTTTACAATTACTTTAAGAAATGCTCGCATTCTCAAAGATTGCTACAATAGCTTCATTTCAAACGATTGAGACTATTTGTAAATTTGATAACAACTAAAATGTAGTTACTTAATTTCATCAATGTTCTCTTTCCTTCATATGTGACGAATTGATCTAGTACCATAGTATGCAGCCTTGCCGTACATCGTTCTCAATTTTGAACCATTTAATTGGTCTATATTCGGTTCTAATTGTGACCTCTTGGTCGGTGTACAAGTTTTTGAGTAGATACATGAGATGACTTGGTACACCCATGATATGAAATGATGTCCACAGTTTGTTGTGTTCTATGCAGTCAAAGGCTTTAGTGTAGTCAATAAAGCAGAAGTGTATGTCTTTTTGAAATTCTCTTGCTTTTTCTATTACCTAACGAATATTTGCAATTTGTTCTTGAGTGCCTTCGTCTTTTCTGAATTCAGCTTGTACATATGGTAATTCATGTTCCATGTATTGTTGAATTCTGGCTTGCAATATCTTGAGTATTAATTTACTTGTATGTGGAATAAGTGCAATGGTTCGGTAGTTTGAGCAGTCTTTAGCACTAACCCCTTTTTGGTATTGGTATATAATTTGTTCTTTTCCACTCTTTTTGCCATTGCTATGTTCTCCATATCTGTTGACAAAGTACAAGCACTACTTTAATCCCATCATCTTGCAGAACCGTAAGGAGTTCAATTGATATTTCGTCGACTCTAGGGGCCTTGTTTTTAGCAATACTTTTTAAAGCCTATTTGACTTCACTTTCCAAAATGCCTGGCTCTAGTTCTGTGACTGTACCATCGAATGTATCCATAATGCTAGAATCTTTCTTGTACAGTTCTTCGGTATGTTCGTGCCATCTCTTCTTTATATCTTCTTTTTCCATCAGGTTTTTCCGTGTTTGTTTTTTATTGTACTCTATTTTGCTGGAAAGTTTTCCTTGATTTCTTTAATTTTCTTGAAAAGATCTCTGATTCTTCCTTTTCAGTTGTTCTTTTCAACTTCTTTGCATTCTTTGTTCATATATGTCTCCTTGTCTCTTCTTGCCATTCTCTAGAACTCAGCAGTCAGTTTGGAAAATTTTATCATATCTCCATTGCTTTTGCTTTGCATCTTTCTTCACCCACTTCTAACGTGTCAGCAGACAGCTACTTCGCCTTCTTTTGTTTCTCTTTTATTGGAGATATTTTTTATTGAATCTATTCTTAACATTCATTGTGTATTCGTATGGAATATTGACAGAATCATATCTTGGTTGTCCGATGATTTTTCTGTTTTTTTTAGTTTTATCTGATTTTTTGTAGGAAAAAGTTCACGATCAGAGTCGCAGTCAGCACCACGTCATGTTTTTGTTATCTGAACGGAGTTTCTCCATCTTTGATTGCATAGTATATAATCAATTTGATTTCGCTATTGTCTGTCTGGTGATGTCTATGTATAGAGTCGTTGTTTAGGTTGTTAGAAGAAAGCGTTTTTAATGGATATCAAATTGTTCTGGTAGGATTTCACTAATCTATCCTCTGCTTCATTCCGAACGTTAAGTCCAAATTTTTCAGCTATTTCAGATGTTGTTGTGCTTCCAACTTTAGCATTTCAGTCCCTCATGATGACTATGGTGTCTTTTCTTGCCGCTGTGTCTAAGAGCTGTTTCAGGTCAGCATACAATTCTTCTATTTCATTTTCCTTCGTCTGTGTATTTGGAGCATAGACTTGAATCACCGTGATGTTGATTTGGCTTACCTTAGAATCTGGATTGTATTCGAGCATCAACCGAGATCACACTGTGTTCACAATGATGGCTACACTATTTCTTCTTTGAGTTTCATTTTCGCAGTAAAATATCTGGTGTTCATCTGACGTGAAGTGCCCCATATCAGTCCATTTTATTTCACTAGCTCCTAAGATGTTAATGTTCGATCTTGACATTACTGCTGTATGAAATTCCTTGCAACATTGCACCTTCCTTCAGTCTTAGGACACGTCAATAGCTGGACGTCCTTTCGGCTTTGATTCAGTCACATCATAAATTTTACATCTGCTTGTACTTTGCTCTTCTCCAGTAGCTTCTCGAATACCTTCCGACCTGAAGGGCTCATCTTCCGGTACTATGTTAAGATTGCTCTAGCTATAATTGCCCATATAGGTTTTCTTGGCAGAATACTGGGATAGGTTGCCATTTCCTCCCCAGTAATGAGCTGCCTATCACGGCTAAGAGGTTCATCTGCCCTTGGTTTTGAATCAGAGTTTTCGTTCTCTTAGGTGAACTATCGATCAAAGTTAGATAGCTCCACTTATCCTAGCTAAGGTCTATGAAGCTTGGTTCGGATAACCCTTGTTTCTGGTGGCCTATACTCGCCATGTCATCTTGTCGTCTCTGGATTTCTATAGCACTTTGTAAGTGTTCTGATGCCATCCAAAATCCCGCCACATCCCGTTAGCAAGATGGCTGAATTGTCCGGAACTGCTTATTTAAACAATTACTTGTTCTTCTTCACAGCTAATCATTGTACTAATGGTCATTCCACCATCCGCAACCTGCGGACGCGCTTGGTGGCATCCAGCCTTGCCCCAAGTTTGATAGAATAGCACGATATATATTACATATTCTTTTGTTTTAATTTGTTATATTTTCTATGATGACATGAAATAACAATCTATAGTTAGTACATTATCGGATAAATGATGTTCTATGAATCTTAGATTATATTCGTAAGAAAAGAAAGACAAATAATCTCGATATACGAAGTGTGTAATATGAGCTCAGTATTGTATTTTTTTTTAGCTTGAGGCCTAAGTTGTCTTCGAGTATCGATTAAGCATTTTATCGGATGTAATAAATGACTTTTTTTTTCTATGTTCAACAAAGAGTATGAAATAAGAGATTGAATAGGATAAAAATAGCTCGCTAAAATTAGATAGTCATTAATTCTTTTCAAACTTGAATAACTTCAAATTAATTTCTAAAAATATATTTATGTAGAATAAGATCTTGAAAACTTGATTTATGTTGAACATAGATGATTTAATTCTTTTTAAAAATTCGATTTTATGCAAAAAAAATTCATTGTTATCAAATAATGATTAGGATGTTTACTATAAAAATTCAAAATTATTTTTAATGATCTATAAAAAACAAGGATAATCATTTTAAAAATACAGATATTCGATAATGTATATTTTTTTTATATCGGATAGATTGAGTTTATAAATATTCATGAAAGTTTTCATTGTGTCAATTAAACAAATACAAATAAAAATACTCTATATCATCAATGCCGATATATTGTTTTTAGCATACATGAATACTGAGATATAATATTTTAGTACTTACTACATTGAAATATACGAAATAAAAGAATTTATTAAATAGAATTCAATTGAACAAAGTTGTGAAGAATGTTCTTTAAAACATGTAATATAAGTTTTTTCATACATCTCTGTTATTTCATTTAACTTTATAAACAATTTTTTTAAATGATAGGTGACTATGCCGAGTTTTTATTTACCCGAACGACCTTCCATATTATTATGCAGAACTATCTTCTTGAATTAGGATACAAAATTTTTGCTTTCTTTCTAAGATACGAGTAGTTCAAAAATTGATTAAGTGCTGCCTTTGATATTTTCATAGGGTTTGACAGAGCTCGTTGTATTCTACAAGAATATATATATTGAAAATTTTTAATATTGTTGCTTTGAAGCCAAATTTACAGAAAACTATATCAGAAAGTCGAAATAATTAAAGAAACAAAAACCACTACGTAATGCTCTTTCTAGAAATACAAAGAAAACAAAATTTTCCTATTGTGATCCAAGATGATAGTATTTTACAATAATGTGGATAGTCATTCGAGTAAATAAAAGCTCGGTATAGTTACTTATCATTGAAAAAAATTGTTTATAAAATTAAATGAAATAACAAAGATATATAAAAAGAACTTTAGTAGATGACTTTCCGGACATGCTATCCTATTGATGCAATGACAAGAGTGATTATGAACATAATTAATTAGTATTACAAAAAAAGTTTCAATCTGGTATAAAAAAAGTATTCGTAATATGTCGTCTTCTGTAGTTTTAGAGTAGATTTCTGTTTCGCAGATATTTTATTTTATACATATATGTATATAAGAATCTATGCATACTAATATGGTAGACGTAAACTACGTAAGAAAAGCCTTGATGACATTGCTCTTTCAACTTTTTCCGTCATTTCTTCAGCACATCGTTTAGATCTTCACAGTAAAAAATCCAGATGATAAGATAGCTCATCTCCTTACTCTGATTTTCTTCACCCACAATATCATCATCAAACTTATCCTCTATCAAAGTATTCATTCAATCATTTCACCCGCACGCGTCTATAAAACTAGTAAAAAAGCCTACGATATGCTAACAATTTGACAATAATTATTTTTGATGCTCAAGAGTATTTTTTCCCTATATGAACTGCCACTGTTTATCATCATTTCAATGAATATTGAAAATATTTTTCTGCATACTAAGTTGACGTTCACAATCCCTAATATATTCAATCACGCGAATGTTCATTATATGTAAAGTTAATTAGTAGAATATTCTACTCATTGAACAACGAAAAATCATACATTAATATCTTTTATTTGAACCATCAATGTATCTTTCTAATGATTATTTTATACATGATCCAGAAACATAAATTATTAATTTTAAAAAATAGAAATTGATGAAATTATTTTTTTTTTCCATTTATTAAATCCTTTTATTGTTTCAGTCAAACATTGAACTATTGTTTTTTTTTTCATACAAGAAAGTCATTGACATAAGCTTTTAATTCTTGTTTTTCATTATGTGTATATATATGTATGTATATATGTGTGTGTGTATAAAGAAAATGAAGAAGAAAAAAAAAGAAGGAAAAAGAAGAAATCTTGATTGATTAATTAATGAGAATGTGCGAATGTGTTGAACAATACATGAAAAAACGCACGTATTCTGCCTAGAACAATTAATTTCACACAAGACGAACAAAAAAAAAAGCATTAATATGTTTTTTTTTCTTGTTTTTTTTTTGTTTAGTTAACAACCAACAAACACGCATAAAGAGAGAAAGAAATGTGTATGAATCATGATACAAAAAAAGAAAGAAAAAAGAAGTCAAAGAAAGCGAGACTAGCTCTAAAAAGAACATCAAAAATGTTCAATCATCAATATTATGTATATATGTATAATAAACAAGATGAGATTTTTTTAAATGTGTAAATAGATAGTAAAGATTAGTGAAGCACAATGACAAACAAAAGAGCAAGCAAGAAATAAAAAGAAAGCGAAAGATGATGAATTATATCAAAAGATTTAGAAATAAACTTTGATTTATTTTTTTTTTGTGTTTTTGTTTTATTAATTATTCTTACAGACGATGATGATATTAATAATAATAATAATAATAGCGACTATTGAAGATTGAATAATAATAAAGAAAAAGAAAAAGAAGTAAAATGCGTTAATTGTCCTTTTCTTTTGTTAATCATTCGATTTTATTTGTCATCGTCTTCATGCTTTTGTGTTTCCATTACATCATTTGATATATCACCAACATTTTCGTGATGTTCATCATTAACTATTCCATGATTTTCATCATTGCCACCACCTGTTGTCATTATTTCATGAGTATTACTATCAGATTTTGGTTTAGATTTTTCTTTTGAATCAGGTTTTTTATCTTTGACTGTACCACTACCACCACTTGCTTTATGATGAGCATTATCAAGTGAGCCTATTTTCGATTTAGCATTCCATTGTAATTTTTGATTTGGAATCTATGAGAATTTTAAAAAAAAGTAGTAGATAATATGAGAATATAGAATTATTAAACTGAAATATGAATATTTTTCAATCGTACGAAGGAAGGTTCGTAAATGTCATTTGTTGATCGAGCTGATGTTTTGCTTAGAAGTAGGTTTTGTTGAGATTGGATGAAAACCAAAAAGATATGAGTCCATAGTCTCATTATCAAAATTTATGATTAAATTATTGAATTTTTGTCTTCTGGCTAGATATTAATGAAAAAAAATCGAATTACAGAATTTAGATCAGAAATTTTGTCTAGAGGTAGATCTTATGACTATCAGATCGTTTTAAAAGTTTCAGTTCTTAAGAATATTTTCTTCTCGAGATATCAGCCAGTGAAAATATCCAATCTCCTAACATGGTTTTATGATATACGATCGTGTTTTTGATCATTTAATATCGTAAGAAGAAAATATTCGTAAGTATTTAAATATATCTATCTGTGAGCAAAGTTTCAGGTCGTCACTCATATCTAACTAGAAAACGACAATTCAGTAAAATAATCATAATTCTTAATCAAGAGACCATGGACTCATATCCTTTTGGTATAGGCAAAGCTTTAGCGCGATCGATAGTCGATACCAGCAGACCTTCGCTCGTTAACAAGAAAAACAGCTGACAAATCTGTACAAAATAAAATAAGAATCATCTTAATTCATTGATAAGCTCTATCTATCACAAAAAATTTTCTTTAGATCCTAAGTATTGTTCAAGCAATAGTATTACAATAATTCTGAACTAAAAAAAATGATACTATAATTATTATGGTTCAAAGTTCTCTAAAAAGAAAAGGTCGATAAGTGTAGTCATAAATCTAAGTTCTTTTAAAATTTCATCGTATCTCGTGCTAGGTAATTACCTTAACATTACCACCTGCAGGTTTATGTGCTGTATTTTGAAGTGAACCAACTTTTGATGATGATGATGAATTCCATTGAGGTTTAGTATTAGTAACCTGAAATATGCATAAGAAAAATTTAATTTTAAAAATTATTTTTGCTTTCTGTTTAAAATAAAAAGAAGAAAAATAAGTAGGAAAATATGTGTACGGCTCATTATAGAGAAACAAATGGGAAATAAAATGATCACTAAAATAAATAGAAAAGATTATTATGTTAGTTTGGGTTTTGTTTTCTTATTCAAAAATTTCTACCAAACGTTGAGATTCTGATGATTGAATTGGTGGAAGAATCTATACAAAAAAAAAAGTAATAATAAATAATTAAATAAAAATCAATATTATATTTACTTGATAATTAGATAAAACATAAGAATCGTTCTGTAAAGAATTTTCTCGTAATGGATGAAGTTGCTTCTGATAATAATAATATTGAAATAAATAAATATAAAATATAGTTTTTAATTAAAATTTACTCGTGCTGGTCGATATGACGAATTCCAACAATCAATATGTGAAACAGGTTGAAACTAGAATAAAAGCTAACAATAAACAAAAAAAAAAGACATTTTATAGATATTCTCATACATGTATTCGCTGTTGTGATGGTATATCTTCATTTGTATGAAATGTTTCTTCACGAATCATTGATGATTCAGGTGACTAGAGAAAAAAGAGAAATTTTTATGAAAATTTTCAATATATTACTATATTAACTTTGAGGAATTTTGGTCTTAAACGTTGATATGATTTATTATTATCTTGCCAGGTATCAAGTGAGGATTTAACATCATCAAAATGTATTATCATAGGTTTTTCATTAATAGTATTTGTTGATATTCTTTGTTGTTTAATATTATCTGACCATGTATTTATTTGTGAATGTGGATTAATATAGATTGGTTTTGTATGAATTTGTTGATTTGATTTATTAGATTTTTTCGAAACATCATTCCAATTATCTAATGTTGATTTTCCAATAAATCTATTTGTTTGTTGATGTATAGAAATAGGTTTTTGTTTCATTTTCTCTGATTTCTAAAAATAAAAAATAAAATCATTGTTTTTGATTTGTTTTATTAAAATTAAATTTTTAAAATACATCTGAATGCCATGTATCAATTGTTGATTTTGGATCAATAAATATTGATTGTTGTTGAACGTTTAAATTATTATTTGGACTTAAAGATCGATGACGTTTGATAGTTTGCCATGTATCAATTTTAGCTTTACTATTAATATGAAGACTTTTATTGGTAGATATTGAACGATGTCGACGAATTAAAGATTTTGGTTGATTATTCCATGTATGAATTGTTGGTTTAGCTTCAGTATGTATTGGATGAGATTTTTGAGAAATATTTCCTTTTTCAAATGATACATTCTAAAAAAAATGAAGAAAATAAAACGATTTTTTTCGGAAAAAAAATTTTCTTTTTTTTATTACTGGAATAAATTGTTGAGATTGAAATGTATCTATTTTCGAATGAGGTTCAACATGTATCAATTGAGTTTTTGGTCGAGTAAATTTACTTTGTTTCTGATCTATATTATTATTCCATGTATTAACTTTTGTATGTGCTTGAACATGAATTGGTTTATGAACAGGCGGCTGTTACAAAAAAAAATTACTAAGGTTTTTAAAAGAAAAAAAAAGTAATATTCATATACATGCAATGTTGATGGAATTGATTTTCTACTTGAAATTGATCTCCAAGTATCAATATGTGAATGAGCTGAAATATATAATGGTTCATGTCTTGTCTAAATAATGAAATATAAATTAGATATTATTTAAAAATTTTATAGAATTATATTACAATAGGAGCACTTGATTGACGAATTGATTCTTTTGTTTCTTGCCAAGAATCAACTTGAGAACGGGCAACTACATATATGGGACGATTGAATGGTTTTTTCTAACAAATCGAAAAGGCTTTTATTAAACAAAAATATTATGCATCTCTACTCACTCTTTTCTCAATTCGTCCTTGTTGTACTGTTGACCAAGTATCAATTTTATTTCGTCCACTTGTATGAAAAGGATGATCAATCTAAATGAAAGAAATATAGATTTCCAAAGAGTAAAAAATATGAGAAAAAAAACAAACCGTTCGACGAACAGGAACAGTTTTAGATTGAATATCTGATGTCCACGTATTAATTTTTGATCGAGCTTGAACATATATTGGTTGATGAATAGATTTTGGAAATGATGATTTAGGTTTTTCTGTTTCAATACGCCATGTATCAATTTGAGAATGAGCGTCAATTTGGATTGGATGATCTACCAATTTCTTAAAAGAATAAAATTTTACTTATTAAAAGAACAAAAAAATTAAAAAAATTTTTAGATACTTTTGAATCTTTTGTCAGATGTTTTGTTGTTTGTTGCCAGGTATCGACTTGTGGTCGACTATTAATATGTACTGGTTTATGACGAACCTATTGAAAAAATGATATTAATTATATAAGTAAATAAACAATTTACTTCAACTTTATGTTGTCGAATTTTCGAATCAGTTGTTAACCATGTATCAATTCGTGATTTACCCTCTGTTTTGACTTGAATTGGTTGATTTATAAAATGAATATTATTTCGCTGAAGTTTTGTATTTGACCATGAATCAATTTTTGAATGGGTATCAACATGTATCGGTTTGTTAACAATCTATAAAATTAAGAGAATCTAAAAAAAAATATTTCTCTTTGTTTCTTGATAACATACAGTAGGAATATTTGATATAGAACGTGTTCGTCTTTTTTGCCAGGTATCGATTCGTGCTCGTGGTTCAATGTATAATGGTTGAGGTATAGTTGGAACACTTGCTGCTCGTCGAGATATATGGGCATTTGCTTGCCAATTATTAATTGTTGAACGAGCATGAATATGAACCGGTTCATAAACACGTTTTAATCGATTATTAGAAATTGTTGCAGCAGTATTCCAGTTGTCAAGACGACTTCGACCAAAGACATGAATTGGTTTATGAACCTAAAAATTATTTAAATTGATAATATTTACGGTCACGTTAATGAATCCTTACCGGTGATGGACTACGATGCCGTTTTTCATAGAAAGATTTCTTCTGCCATGTATCAATTCGACTACGTGCATTAATAAAAGTGGGGAAAGATTGATGAGAAACCTAAAGAAAATGAACCAAACAAATATTTTTTTTTATATTCATTTGTATTTACATCAATAGGAGAACTTTGAGAACGTTCCTGATTCAACCAAGTATCTACACGGCTTTTTCCTTGTACTTGAATGGGTTGATGAATCAAACGACTTTTTCTGGAAAAAGATGGCTTTTCCAACGTTCTCCAATTATTTATTCGACTTTGCCCGACAACATGGACAGGTTTATGAATCTGAACAAATAGAAGTAAAATATATTTTGTAAAAATAAATTTCATACTTTCGTAGCAGAATAAGGTCTTCGATTTGACGTAGTTATTTGCCATGTATCGACTCGACTTTTACCTTGAACTTGTACTGGACGATGGATTGGAAAATG
>JAJEKB010019380.1:0-13798 GCA_022393335.1 Macrotrachela quadricornifera
AAAATGATCTTTACATTCGTGTTGTTTTCTCTTTTCTTTGTCTATTTTCAATTTAAGATGGGGTTAATCGTCTACAAAAATTAAAGCTGTTCGATATATTCATATTTCAGTGGCAATCTATCTCTCGATAAACAGATTACACATAGTTGAAACTTAGATCATTAAAAAGAACATTCTTGATTTAAAGGACGATTTCGAAAGGACGTTTTGTCCAAGGATATTTTTCGGCAAGAATATTTTCTTCAGGACGAAATCATAGGGACATTTTTGCGAGGACATTTTCATAAGGACATTTTTACAAGGACATTGTTGCCATGATTCGAACGTATGGCTCATGGAGAAACGTTCATTGATATAAAATCTTCGAAATAAACAATAAAAAAAGAAAAGTAAAAGTAATTTCTTCCTTTACATTGCTTTTCTGTAAATGAGTTTGTTGTTTATTGGAGTAGAAACACAAGATTTATGTAGTGGAAAGATAAACATTATGTTGGATTTTATTATTAAAAATTTTCTAAATAAAATGACTCGATGTAGAGTCTCACAAATGTAGAATTTCAAAACCATCAATTGACTCTATCTTCAAAAATAAATAGTGACCGAAATGGATTAGAGTTTGTTTCACGAATACCCCTAACTCATTATTCAGTCCAATCATTCGTAGAGAAGTATCTGCATTTCAAATATTTTTGATGCACAGAGACGAATAACATTCAAGATCATTGTCAATCAATATTTTTTCATTGACTCAAATCCTACTTGATTATTAAACCTCGCCGTCATGCTGAAGATAGTATTTATTCTTTGGAAGAGAAAAAGCGTGGTGAAATAACATGTTGATACTTCATGCATTTGATGTAAATTGATTTTTACGCGCGTAAAAAGTAATTATCACTAGATCTTTTTTTTTCGACAAGAAGTATAAGATGCTAGCGTCATCATACTCTACAATGTAGAATCTATATTTGTGCTTTCTGAATACATCTTAGATATCGTTTTCCTGTTTGTAATCAACTAACTTTATTTCCTGAACGTCACACCATCTAATTTATTTCTAAAGTTGAATTCATTTGTAATAAAATAGAAAAATAAAATGAAGGACTTCCACTTCTCTGCAGAAAAAAAGTCTGATATGATAATTATGTTTCGAAGTCATTTTTAAACTGAAATAAATTTATATTTTTTAACACACTTTCAAAGGACACAATATGAGTGAATCAAAATGGTGTTTTGTCCTATTGATATTGTTGACCAATCTCATATTTGTTCAGAATCAAAGATTTCAATCAATTATAACATTAGAAGATATTGGTACTGATTTCATTCCAGCCAATCCTGTTGAACTTATTGGAACTTACACAGATGTATCGACATTAATATCATGTTATAATAAATGTAATATGAATCCACTTTGTCGTACACTTGTTAGTGATACTACTTGGCCTTTTGTCTGTCGTCTCTATGAAGGTTCAATCTATACAGGTACTATTAATGTTTCTCTATCATCTACATCACAAGTAGCTACTTTTCATTATTATGCTTCCCTTTATGACCGTTACAATGAAGTATGTGATCCTAATCTCCCTCCATTCGATCGGTATTTAATTTGTCGTAACGGATCTTTGCAGTGTCCTGGAGGTACGTATTGGAATGGTTCAATGTGTATAAATCAAGTTTATTATCAATCTTCATGCAATACAAATAATATGTGTCGAGAAGATATTGGTCTTATATGCTCATCACCTTGTAACAACTGTTTATGCAATTCAACAGCTATTTGGAATATTACATTATGTGGTAAGTCTCATTACATTTGAGAAGAAAAAAAAATGTTTATGTTTTAGTCACATTTTCATCAACATGTCCAAATTTGTTACCTGCTGATTCGAGTTTAACAGCATTGTGGTTGTTGGATGGTGATGCTCAGGATGCGATGAATAACTATAATGGAACAGTGATAGGAAGTCCATCTTTCACGAGTGGATATGTTCGTCAAGCCATATCACTTTCTGGTAATAGTTATATTACAACGTCTTATATTGATTTTTATCAACGAAGTTTCACGATTGAACTTTGGTTTTATTCAACGAATACAACCGATGGTCCACCTCTCTTTGGGGAATGTCCAATTACTGATACGAATCAATGTCTTCATATTGGATTGAATAGTGATTCAACCTTGCGTTTCGGTTTTTGGAACGATGATGTTGATAGTTTGACAATACTCGTCCCTAATCAATGGTATCATTGTGCTTTTGTTTATGATTATGATCGTCGTCAGCAAACCATTTATCTGAATGGTGTGTTAGATAACTTCTATATACCAGATTCAACTGCTCTTTATCTTGGTCAATCGGGTAACGCAGAAATTGGTCGAATAACACCTTTTCCTTCTACATTTATTGGATATATTGATCAAGTATCAATTACTTATCGTGTAAAGACAGCGAAGGAAATTTTCGATGATGCAAGCCTCCTGGCTTATTATTCATTTGATTGTGAATCAACATTGGATTCAGGACCTAACTTATTACATGGCTCTGCTAGTGGACAGACATTCATTACTGGTAGAATAAATAATGCTATTCAATTTAACTCAACAAATGCTTATTTTCAAGCAGCCGCTTTTACAAGTTTAGGTACAACCAATCAATCATTTTCAATTTCTCTTTGGATAAAACCTATCAATGCCATTGGTACTCTGGTTCATCTCTCTAATATATCCACAGGCAATGGTTGGTGTATGCCAGTATTAGGTTTCGATATGTTTGGGAAAATTACAGCTCAAATTCCAAATATTGATATTGATGGTCCTGTACCGACTTTAAATGTTTGGACACATATTATTTATACATTCAGTGTGTCCAATGGTATTCGTTTATATATTAATGGAAGATTATATTCATTCAGTGGAAGTGATATAACAAGAATCGGTCCAAATGTGCCACTTTATCTCACTCTCGCAAATCAATTGTTGGGAATTGGTAGCTGTAATTCAGGAAATATTAGCAACACATCGTATTCAGGAGCAATCGATGAATTTCGTCTCTATAATCGTGAGATTAGTCCACCTGAAGCATGTATATTGTCTTCATAGATTATATTGTACCGATCAGAAACAAATGTCGAATTTTCTCTTCTCCATTATCCTGGAAATTATCAACTCTTGAAACTCAATGATCAGATTTTTCACAAAAATTCTTTGCGTATTTTTTTTCATTTATTCTCGCTTTCGATAACATGATTCTTTTATTTATTTCTATTTACTTATGCTCTTATTGTAATAATTCAAAACAAGTAGCGATCATCTTACGAATTTGCTGACTCTTTTCTCCTAGAATGGCATTTCATTGTGAATGAGATGTAATTCACCATGATTTTGTAAGATGTTTTGCCTTAAAGATAGTTATGTAATGAAGTAATATACTCAATCGTGACTTATCTTCTTAACATATTCACCCCGACGGGTCGCACCAGTGGGACTCACTATATTGTACAATGGTTAGTTAACCACGAAAAGCAAATAGATCTCAGAAAAGGTTTCGTCTATCAGACTTTGTAGAGCTCTCTTTGCCGATCATTTTGATAAGCAGATTTTTTAAATTTGATAAATAAATGACGGTGCTAGGGTGGAAATATTGAAAAACTGAGACAGTTCTGTCTACAAGAGCTACCATATTTTTTCAGTAATTTGACTCTAGCACCGTCATTTATTTATCAAATTTAAAAAATCTGTTTATCAAAATGATCGGCAAAGAGAGCTCTACAAAGTCTGATAGACGAAACCTTTTCTGAGATCTATTTGCTTTTCGTGATTGACTATCCATGAAAATACTTAATTATATGTCTGAAAATTTTGAAACTTTTGATAATTCTTTAGTCCATAATCATTCTATGAATTGCTAGTAATATTACTAAATCCCGTTTTCGATGAGGTTTCATTTGGCATAAAATTCAATGTTGATATCATTTGTGTTTGGAGCTGTACCTCCTGGAAAAACATTATATGCTACTCGCTAGAATCAAATCAGGTTCAATGTGTACAACGTACAAAAACAAAAGATGCTTGTTGATTATTTCTCACAATGAAGGTGTTTGTGTTTTAAGTTAAATCAACTACTATCTGTTTCAAAATAGAAGGCATCTCACAGTTTTTTGAATAACTCTTGATAGGAACAAGATAGAGACCTGTGGTTTTCATCATTAGAAAGAGAAATGTTGGGGGCTTTGAAACATCTATTCTCGATTCCCCTTTCCCACCTGATTTGTTAGAAATGGAGATTTTTGCAAAACTGTGGTTTTCAAATTTTCCATTACCGTTTTAATTCTGAGGATGCCAGTTGATAGCCCAACCTATTTCTTACTTTCCTATGAGCTGCTCGACCTCATTCACCGAATGCCCTGAAATGCTTGATTTTTAACCTACTCAGTGTTTTTTATCAACTTTCAAATGCCTAAATCAAGGAATAATAAGTTTTCGATTATGCTAAGTATTATGGCATTTTGAGTGCTGTTTCGGTATCAACCCTCACCCTCACCCTCACCGTTCTCACATCTTGGGTAAACTAGTAGATTTCTATTTTCTCCTAGTTATGAAGGTTTGTGAAATATTTCTTTATTTAATTTCGGAAGATTCGACTATACCTTTCTCGTATTTGTGAAGATCTTATATAATAAAACTGTTACCTTTAAGCAGCAGCGGCTGAAGCTATCAAAATACTTGATTACTTGCTGCGATGAGTCAAGATGCTTCGAAATATCTAGAGTTTTTTTGAAAAATAGAGTTTAGAACAGTTCATTCGGTTTTCTCAAGTAACCGCGTGAACTTGGTAGTTCGTGTTGATAATAAACGAACTAGAAAATATCCTAAGTATGTTGTGGCGAAGGTAGAGCAAGCCTACGACTTATACGACGACTAAAACTTGAGAATGTACTTAAAATCTTTGCGGCCTTCGGCGGCAACATGAGTTTGCCCTGTTCATTGATACTTAGTGTGAGCTAGGGAACTTTTTAAAGAATCTCCATAATCATCGCATTACGTAACAGTCACCGCGAACACGGCCGTCGTAGGTGGCGATAAAGATTGAAAAATTTCTCTCATCTGAATGAGAAGATGTTTCTGCTGGAAAGAGCTCTTACATTCTCAAGGATTTTTTAGGCTCTGCAGCAACGGTAAAACCGAACTTGACCAAAAAATAAATATGTCGAAAGATCAAATGTCGAAACAGAAATGAGGATGGAAGGCGAGCGCGTCTGAGACCTCCACTTCCATCTAATTTTGTATTTCATAATTCTACCTTTCGACATATGTCTTATTGTTGTTTTTGACAGTTTTTATTATCGCCATTTTGACTTTGGACGCTGTTGAGGATAGTCGCAGCAACCTACACCAATGTTTTCAATACAGCGAATGTTATGAGTTGTGTATACATTTATGAACTTATATCAAAGTTTGACTATTATGCAAAAGTCAGTCGAAAGCGACAACATTTTTACGGATATGTAGCTGGATGCAGAAACTTCACAAGGCGTTCAGCTAATGTCGATTGCATATGAGCGCTGTTTCGTGGGACCAAATTTTTCTTGGATTTTTGGAGATGGCTCCTTGCTGCTTTGATCACTTCGCGCCACTACTGATGGAGCTCAGCTCCCCCTAGATCGAAATCCTGGTTCCGCCACTAGTACAGCTTACAAAAATAAAATTTTTCCTCGATATGTCTGTATAATTTTTTTCTCATGTACTATATAAACGTACGTATTTGATTCATTTTGTTTGTCGTCATCTTATTCTCTTAACTGTAGTCAGAACCTCCATCCCGAAATTGCCGATGTTTTTGTATATTTGTGTATTTGTGAGTTTGTGTGCTTGTCCGCAGGGAAGTAGTTCGATACCATGACAAAGAAAAAGAAAGGCATTTGGACGGGGGGGGGGGAGAACTCTTGGATCCTCAAGTACTATATATTGAAGGTTCCCATATATCCTCAAGTGCTATATATTGGGATTATTCTTGAGTCCACAACTGCTACATATTGAGAGTACCCATAGATCCTCGAGTACTATATGTTATGGGTACCCTTAGGCCCTCAAGTACTCTATTACGACTAAGAATGGAATTTTTGCTTTTCTATTAGTCGAAAAACTGGCCAATTAGGTAGCAGCACATTGTCATCCGCTTATGTAAATGAAAATCGTGGGAGATTCTATGAAGACTTTTGTACAACACCTTTGATAACCTCAAATTTGCCCGAGCAACCCTATGTTCCGTTGTTATCTTCATGGAGAAAAATGCCTCGAAATTTGATTGGCTGAAACCCTTTCGTAACTAAGTATTTGCCGAAATTCCCGATACCAGGAATGATCGAGCCCAGGAAGCTCGGGCTCGGTGCATGCCTACCATTGGGTCCTCAAGCACTATATTTTGGAAACACCCCTAGGTCCTCAACTATTATATATTGAGGGCATCCATCTTAGTTATTGTGGTTGACAAATAGGCACCTAAATCATAGAAGACTTTGGACAGTTATGAGCTCAGTGGATCGCCTCGATCGACGCTACTTGTTATTTGAATATGTTATGACTCTTCTATATGGACATTGTCTATACACTTTATACTTAATGTGTTTTCTTTTTCTTTTAAACCATCAGATTATTAATGTTTTATCTACTTTGTAGCTAAAGATAATAACTTGACTATATTTACATAATGTACATTTTAATTTATGGCGATTTGCCATATTATTTCGACAAGAACTTGAATAAAATAAAAATTTTACCGCGTAATAATATCTCGTCGTTTGATTAATAGTTGTATTATTAGACAATACAAATCATCAATATTTTTTTTCTATACCATTTTGTAGCCCAAACATTTGTGCATCTGAGGTATCTAAATTTTTTCTTTTACGACCTATTTTAGGTCTGAAATAATTTGAGAAAGGGAGGGAGGGTATATTAGAAAAAAGCACTTTTTTTAGATGATTCGATTAATTAGAAAAATATTTAATTGTTTTCAATAAATGTCATCTGATTTTACACATATAGATAGAGAATAATGAGATGAACAATTTTTGTTCCAGGAGTACTAGTCGAAAATATAGTGTAGAGGTGGTAGAGATTTCAGAAGTGGTGTTCAGCTAAAATAGCTGAAGCGATCCGAATTACCCGGAATTCATTTTTCCTTAAAAAAAGTGGTTGAGGGAGGTATTAGTGTTGTAATTACTACATCACAACAGTTCATTCTTTCATTGAGATATTTTCAGGTCCTATAATAGACACCTTGGGCTATCCAATCATATCATTTTTTTTCATATACTAATGGATAAAAAATGAGTTATGAGTTGGGAAAATATGTTCTATAAATTTTTGCTGGAGTGATCCAAATTATCCCATATGGGGTAATTCGGATCAGCTCGACATAGCTTTTGTTATTTTACTTATAACTTTTTTTCAGTAAAAGCTTTTGAAAAAGTTCTTTTTGTATTAGAAAGAGGAGATTTTGTTCTAGTTACACTTCAAAAATCATCTCGTTACAACGTATAATGAATGAGAACGAAGAAAAATAAAATCAACTTTTGCAATTCTGATCCAAATTGCCCCAACTGAGTGTACATGTTTTCTAACATATCCAGTTTTGAATTTTTCCATTATTTAGAAATCTTGATGATCATTTCAGTATTAAAGATTAAAAAATAGATTAACACATTAGTTGTGAAAATAAAAACTACAGTGATATTCTCTTTCAAATTAAACGAAATAGAGTACAGTTTAGTTTGATTATATTGATATTAGATCAATTTAATTTCTGTAATGAAATCAGTTCGCCCGATAAAACTCAAACTATTTGGTATCGTGCACATTGTTAATTGTTATACATAGATGATGCTTTATAAGAACTGAATATGTATTTAATTTCGCGAAAGTCAGTTATCATTGTCTGCTGGATTTAGACATAAAGATTATCATCATTTCAGTACAAATATGAAAAACATTCGATCAGTTTGTTGCCATATATAATCATTAAAATTTTTCAATCTTGCATCTACTGACTCTTTTCCCAACTATGTAAGAAGATCAGATAAGTTGAAATAAACATGTATGAAAATACATTTTATATTAAATAAAACAAGAAAAAGAATTTATACTGTCTTTTATGTTCATATAGAAATTTTAATTGCTATCTTGTCTATCATTTTCATTGACCATTCTTTGTATTAATACTGCTTCTTCTTCATTTTTATTATTGAATAGACGTGTAGTAGTATGATCAGCAACATCAACACCCCAACTATCTATTGCCGAATGCACTAAAAATCCGAATACCGATGGCTCTTCTGACCTTTGTGCGTAAATTCGAACTTCATGATAACTAATTAATGCAAAATTCGATGGAAAATAAAAAACTATTTCTGATCGTTCATCTATTTGATGTGTTAGATACCATCCAGTTAAATCAATGATTTTATTCTTTACTGCATTGATTACTTCAATAAATGTCTCATCAGATGATATATCAGTAATAATTATGGGACCTAAAATGAGAAAATTTATTCACATAATATAATTAACATAATGAGTGAAGATACTGCATCCCTTTTTGTTTTATTATCCAATTATAAAATATTATTAAGTTAAGAAATAGTTGCTCTATTTATGAATTAAAATGAAACTTATCTATACAAATTCAATATAACTATTGTTTAATAAAATATCGGTGAACCCAGTTATTCATCGAATCTTGTGTTAAAAATCAAAAATTTTTTAAAGATTATCGAATAGAAAATTCACTTATTTTTTTTCGATCTCAATTGACGAATGCCTACAAAACTGATCTTGTTTATACCTGTCTCGCTTCGATAAACTGTTGATAGAGACTGAATATCTGTTTGCTTGAATATTGTTTCTCTTCATTCTGATAAATCAGGAGAATTTGACAATGGTTCTACAGGCTTTCTTCCCTCTGCTGAAAATGTTTCATTAGATGGTTCAACAAAATCTTCTTTTAGAATTAATGGATTCAATAATTTTTCAAAAATATATTTTGGAATATTGATTTTATCAGTTGTTAAACGTTGTTCAAAATGTGCTCGTATTTCTAATGATGTTAAACATCAATTCCATACAGAAATATCGGCAAATAGGGATTCCTAAATTTCGCCAATAAGACTTTCGCCAACTGGACATTCGCCAATGGTGAAAATCCAGTGATCTATTAGCGAAAGTATAGTGGACATTCGCCAATTGGCGAAAGTGATGAGAGTATACTGGCGATAGTATAATGGACTTTCGCCATTGGCGAATGTCCAATTGGCGAAAGTCTTATTGGCGAAATTCAGGTAAGCCAATACTAACTCCATTAGCCTCACTTGTTAACCCCAACAGTTCTAGAACTTGATATAGAGGAACAAAATGCTCTAGTTTCATTTTCTGCTACATAATTTGGATTGTTATTTAATGACTGATAATTAAACAGTTAAAGTATTAGATGATAAGTTATATAATATATTAAAAATAATTTAGTAAAAAAAGATGAAAAAATAAATTGATCGATGTATTGATAAGCAATGTTTAACAACATTGAACTTTATAACATATTTTAGAATAAAAATTAAACAAAAAAAACTATTAAATAGTCTATTCCTAATTTCTGTGGAAGATATTCGAAAAATTAGTTAACTTATAAATGAAAGAAGAAAATGAAATATTCTCAGCTTCAAAAATTTATTTCCATTGTCTTTACCTTTATATTATTGCAATATGAACTTCAATCGTAATCTTCATAAAAGAGAAATGTTGACATTTATTTACTTTGAAAATAGTCTTTTTGTTCAACTCAAAAGAAAAAAAGCGTGAAGCTTTGTTTATATTGAAAAAAATGTTATTCTCTTCTACTAATGAAGCATAAATTACTTAACGTTTTCGACTACAATTTATAATAATGCCACGATAAGCATTCATAACTTTAAAAGTCTGTTTCAAACAAAAACAATACAATTGTTTTTGTTTACGGAATATTGAGGAAAGCAAACTGATATTACCCAACACTGCCACTAGATGTAATCATTGAATTGATGCACTTAATTTTTTGAACATGTGTACAAGCTCGATAGATCAATGTTTTAGACCGTTTTATTAGTTCATTTCGACTTAAATCATCTATTCTAGATGATTTATTCGTTAATTCATTTTTCATCCAGCTTATTTTTTCAGCCTGTTTAGAGTCATACACTCCATGATAATTTCTTTTCTTCGGCGGCTTCGTACGACATATATAAGTGCGTGTATATGTTTTGTATTCTTTGGAAACATCTTAGTCATTTAAATATAAACATGTGCAACAAAAAAATCATTTGTAAGTATAATTATTTATCGAACCTTTTATTTGAACAATTTCATTCTATTTGTATATAGTAACAGGAAACAAATCGACTTTATCTGTTAATTAACACTTCGATATACATTCAACTTGTAAAAAGAAGTTTTATCTATATAGAGAAATTATATCTTTATTGTAGCGTTTTTCGATGGCAACAGAAGAAATTAGTATAGGAAGATTGATTGTGTTGTTGCAAAAAGGTGTGGAATACAAAGATGTTAAATTGGAGGACCTGTTAACAAACAATAATACTTCAATACAAGAAAAAAATGCTTTGGTTGAACAAAACAATGAATTAGTAGAAGAAGAAAATGCTTTGGCTAAACAAAATAATGAATTAGTACAAGAAAAAAATATATATGGATAGAAAAAAGCAAATCATGAAATACAAAAAATGAAGGAGTTGGAACATGAAATTGCATCTTTAAAGAAAAGTCATGGTATGAAGTGGTATTGCATCTCATTTATGCTTGGTTTACCATTGCTTTTTTGGATGTATTGTAAGAGAGGATGAGTAGAGCCTTATGCTCTAAGATGGACAATATTTTTTTTTCGTTTAATTGTTACTCAATATACTGTTTAATTTTCCATTTAATTGTTGCTCAATATTCTTTTTAATTTTGTTTTCATTTAATTGTTACTCGTTATTGTTTATATTTTTTGTTTACGAATAAATAAAAATAAAAGAATAATATGTATTGGTGATAATACATAAGAAGAATAAATATATAATATTTAGATTTACGTAGAAAAAAATGACATGAAAATATATAAATCATCAGTGAATCATAAAATATTTCTTGAAGATCGATTAATGAATGTGACCTATGACTTCTCATAGATATTTTAAGGTAGAAGTTGCATGTGAAAATGGTTTTATTTATAAAACACAAGTAGATGATAATTCAGATGAAGTTACTTGTTAATTGAACTGCAACCAGTCATAGAATTCTTATAATTCTTCTACATGATGATAGCATGTAGCAATATTGTACAAGCTAAAAATATATCGCCAAAATTTATTGATCACTCAAAGGTGCATCAATGGTTCCAAATAGGATCCGGACTGGTGCTCCCCGGACAGTTGCTCCCCACGGACAGTTGCTCCCCAACGACGCTTGCTCCCCAAATAGATGCGGGTGCAGGCGCAAGTGTGAGTGAGGGTGAGGGCGTAGATGTGGATGGGGACGTAGGTGTGGGTGAGGGCGAGATATAGAATGAGTCTCGGTTTTGATTGGGGCTAGGTCTGGGCCTGAAGAGCAAATGTCTCTGGGGAGCAAGTGTCCGGGGAGCATATGTCATGGAACCATTTGCTTGCTGGATAGTTGCTCGCTTGACACTTGCTCGCAATGTATTCAGATATATGCTAACAAAAAATTTTTTCGTTCTTCTTTTTCTGATTCTTCTCAATATGATCGACATCCATTACATGTGTAACATATAGTATTTTCCTTCTTTCCTTTCGTTCTCTTATTAACTCATATATGTTTGGATTTTTCCTTTTCTGTATACCGCATATACTTGAATTTTTCTTTTGCGACATATAATATATGTTTAATATTTTCCCTTGACAAGTGCTTTACTTTCTTTCTCTACGTGATAAATTTTTGAAATGTGTTATATATAGTGGAATTTTTCCAATCGTTTTACCTCGATCATTTGTTGGATGTTTCCTAAAGATGGACGATGTTGCATCCTACATATAGATGATGTTTTTCCATAAATAAATAACAACGCAATACAAATATTTGAAAGTTCTTAGATTTATTAAAGAAAGAACAGTTCTTTGTAGAGGCTCAGATAGTTCAAACCAAATCAAGTGTCCGAAGACCGAAGAATTTGGTGACCGAACGACAGCAAAAACGAATATTGAGTATTTAAAACGAACCATCAACAATTAATATTGAAAAGTCTTGGCTTTAGCGAATAATGTTACGCTGAAGTCTGCCGAGTCCTTTTTTATGTACCTATATAGTGATTTTATTGTGTACAAACTTTCGCGATGTGTTTCTAATCTTTTTCTGTAGTTAATCTTCAATGATATATCAATAAATAAAATGTGATGTTATTTTCAAAACGTAGAAAAGCGGCTGATGTTAAACCTGTTCTGTAAGCGAGCAACTATATTCGGCGAGCATCTGTCTAGCGGGCAGAAGTCCGTTTTTAACGATGGAGTGCAAGTGTCCAGCGGGCACTAGTCCGATGGGCTAGTGTTTTATGGGCATGTGCTCGGCAGGCATTTGTCCGGGCGGGCGAGCGTTCTGCGGGCAAGTGTCCTAGATTCGATAATAGATAATTAAAGCAGCAATCAACAATGTTCACTAGATGGAAGTTGATAAGTATTGATAGAGTTCTTATAGTGATGAATTTCGTTATGTCTGCACTGTATTGATCGAAGTCTTACTTTCTCAATAACATTCACAGATACGAAATATGAATCGATTAATCCGAAAGAGTTTGTCAAATACATGCTTCATTGATGTTGAATCGTTGAAATGAATATAAATTTTCAACGAATTACCAACTTTTCGATAAGCGATACTTTTCGCTTCGCACCGCATTTCGTAGCCGAGTGAAACTCAAGTACCGTCTAGTCTGTTACTAGTCAGCTGAACCGATATATCTGAAAGCAATTGAAATTCATTATGTTTTCCTCTACGCGAACCTCAAATTTAGCATTAGTAGGTGTCGTGTGCGATCGAATTCAGAGATCGCCGAGCATTGCGCAGTCAGCCACCTTTTTTTCTACTCGAGTAAAGCTCGAGTGGCAGTTTAGTTTTGTTCTCTTCTTGTCTTTTTCTTTGTGTAGTAATGTTTGTTAAACACTCTATATTGTTGATAACATATTGTTTACTTTGGTAAATATCAGCAATAATAACCATGATAATCTTAAACAATGAGTGAGCAAACTTTGTTTCCCAGAATAAAACCAGTAAATATCATGATTTTAATAGATATCTTTAGATCATCTTATTCAAATATTTACATTTCTAAATCACAAAAACGACTTGAAAGTATGAATTAAAATTTACTAATTAGTGAGAGTTTCTGACAGTCAAGTAAAAGCAATTTAATAAAGTAAGCTCGAAATTTTGAAGAGAATTCTATTCATAAAAATACTTCTTTTTTGCTTAATCATAGGTATTTAATCGAATTTGATAATACTTACCATTATCAAATGTATAATAAGTCAAATTAATAAATACATTCTACAATTGTTTTATTCACAATCAAATACTTTTAAGTCTTCCATATTTACAAAAACATCTATTTTTCAGTAATATACACGTACATCTATTAAACAATTACGTCTGAGAAAATATAAGGTTGCACTATCTTCCATTTAAAAAATATAGGTCATATTAGAATTTTTTTTTAAAATCAATTACATTTTCAACTGAAATTCTGTAACATATGAAATCATG